>CAUYQV010079167.1:0-11562 GCA_963574575.1 Galagoides demidoff
TCCACAGCTAGTATCAGACTGAACGGGGAAAACTGAAGTCCTTTCCTCTAAGATGCAAAACAAGACAAGGATGCTTCCTTTCACTACTATTATTCAAAAGAGTACTGGAAGCTCTAGCTAGAGCAATTAGATAAGAGGGCATCCAAACTAGAAAAAAAGAAGTCAAAGTATCCTTGTTAATAGACTATGAGATCCTAGATCTAGAGAAACCCAAAGACTCCACAAAACAACTATTAGAATTTATAAACAAATTCAGGAAAATTGTAGAATATAAAATCAATATACAAAAATCAATAGTATTTCTATATGCCATCAGTAAACAACCTGAACAAGAAACAAAAAAAGTAATCCTATGTACAATAGCTACAGATCAAATAAAATACCTAAGAATAAACTTAGCTAAAGAAGTGAAAGATCGCTATAATGAAAACTATAAAACACTGATAACAGAAACTAAAAAAGACACAAAATATGAAAAGATATTCCATGTTCATGGACTGCAAGAATCAATATTGTTAAACTATCGATACTACCCAAAGCAACTTATAAATTTGGTGTAATTCCCGTCAAATACTAATGACATTCAGTACAGAACTAGAAAATAGAATCTCAAAATTTTTACAGAACCATAAAAGACAAAGAGCAACCAAAGCCAATCAGGGGGCGGGGGGGGGGAACCAATAAAATTTGAGAAATCACATTACTTGGTTTCAAATTATATTACAGAACTACAGTAACAAAAAGAGAATTCTACTGGCACAAAAGCAGACAAATAGCCCAATGAAATAAAGGACTTAGAAAGGATAATCTTTTAAGAAAATGTTGCTGGGAAAACTGGATATCCATATGCAGAAGAATGAAAGTAGACCCTTATCTCTCACCATATAAAAAAATTAAATCAAATAGATTAAATACTTAAATTTAACACCTGAGACTAGGAAAATATTGAAAGAAAATATAGGGGAAACCCTTTAGTATATTAGTCTGGGAAAGGAATTCTTGAGTAATAACTTGAAAGTTCTGCAACCAAAGCTAAATTGGACAAACTGGACCACATTAAGCTAAAGAGCTTCTGCACAGCAAAGTAAACAATCAACAACTGGAAGACATAATCCACAAAATAGAGGAAAATATTTGCAAACTACTCACATGACATGGAATTAATAACTAGAATACATAGGGAGTTTCAACAACTCAATAAAAAAAAATTCAATGAATAATGGGTAAAGAATCTGAATAGACATTTCTCAAAACAAAACAAATAAAAGGCCAACAGTTATATGAAAAAATGCACAACATCATTAGTCATCAGAGGAATGCAAATCAAAACTCAAGTTAAAATGGCTTTTATCAAAAAGTCAGGCAATAACTAATACTGGAGAGGATGCAGAAAAAGGGAAACTCTCATACACTGTTTGGAATGTAAATTACTGCAATCACTATGGAGAACAGTGTGGAGGCTCCTCATAAAACTAAAAATTGAACTACCATATGACCCAGCAACGCCACTGCTTGATATATATCCAAAGTAGGGGAACTCATTATATAAAAAAGATATCTTCACTAACATGTTTATTGTAACACTATTCACACTAACCAATATTTGCAAAGTGTTCCTCATTGGAAGAATGGATAAATAAATTTTGGTACATACGTACAATGGAATAGTATATAGCCACAAAAAGACAAAATCCTGCCATTTGTAACAACATGGGTGGAACTGGAGAAATAAGCCAAGCACAGAAAGCCAAATCTTGCATGTTTTTACTCATATGTTTGAGCACAATATTAGAAACAGTAGATCTCATGGGGACAGAGTAGAATGATGGTTACCAAAGGCTACAAAGGGTAGCAGAGAGTAAGGGATGAAGTAAGGATGGTAAAAGGTGCAATAATGTATTCTAATTAGATAGATAGAATGATAAAACATCCTATGTGTTGTGTTGATAACAAAACCAAGTGACTATAATCAACAATAAGTTAGAGTACACTTTAAAATAAGTAAGAGTGGAATTGGAATGTTTCTAATGCAAAGAAGCAATAAATGCCTGAGGTGATTTATACCCCAATTATCCTGATTTGATTAATTCACATTGTATACCTACCTATAACAAAACATCACAAGTGCCCTATAAATATATACAAATATGAGGTGTTCCAGACATCATTCATAAAATCATCATACATAGGTATATTAAGAAATTGTAGCTGCTAAATTCTCCTTTGTTTATAAAATATCATTACAAGACTTAACAAAAAAATTTACAAAATAGTCCTCACATGATAGCCACATCTTGGCAAAATTTTGTAGTGAATATTTTGTTTATAAAGGCACATTTAGTGGCTACTATTGTCCATTTTACCTATGTATGGTGACTTTGTGGGCAATGTCTAGAACACCCTGTCTTATGCACCCATAATAATTTTTGAAAATGGTAAATGAAAAATTAATGAAATGAACTAGATACCACCCTAACCCAATGACAATTTCTACCTTTACACACTTTGGGTTACTGCTGTGTAGTCACTCTGTTATTTCTGGTTTGCTCCACTCTCCTGTATTAATGTTTGTTTTTGGTAATATTTACAATACCTGCAATGGGATGAATCTGTTTAACTTAGGCCTTCTCTCCTTGGATCCTTGTAATTATGTTTTACCCTTAGGGAAGTCACTTGAGATATATTCTATAAGGAATATCTTCAAACTAAGAAAGTAATCAGCAGTAGTAATAGTGGTTATAGTCAACATCAATGATATTGTACGGCATTCTCCTTTAATTCTATTCAAGAGAATTGATGAATTGATACTATCTTAATTTTAAAAATGAGTATACTGCTACATAGACAGCATAGTTAACTCATTAAGGATACACAGCTAATTATCTTGTTGTGTCATAATTGTTTCTTATTCCTAATGGAGAATCCATTACATTTCTTAAGTGGCAAATCATCTCTTTGTTCCCTCTATGCTGTCTTCAGAATAAGACATAATGGACTTACATTTGGTTCACTAGCCATTCCCTGTATGTTTTAATTATCCTGAAATTTTGATTGCTCATATTATCTGACATTTTCTTCACAGAAAGATATTTTAAAAGTATCAAAGTATCAATACAAACATTACTACAATCAGTACCTTCACCAAAGCGTGTTTCAAAACATCTTTTATTTGCAGTGCTTTTGCTTTAAGTTTATACACTTGAGTCAAGAATCAACACTATAAAAATTCATCTTATGTGGACATAGGGTTAGGTTCATTTGTTTCAATTTATTTTCGATTTTCTGAAATATTTTATATTTAGTTTACTTTTTATAGTACTCAGCAACATATTCACTATATATATGATTACAACCCACCTTTTCATAATCGTCTATGTAATTCTGGGTTCAATTTCTGCAAACTAGATTTCCCAAACTCCATTTCTCTTGTTAAGATCTATCAACAATAAACACCAGCAAGAGATTGGAAGCTCTTACTTCTAGCCTTTGTATACACAATAAGAGCCAAGTTGAGAGGCTAATCAAAGATACAATTCCCTTCACATTAGCTTGAAAGAAAATGAAATACTTAGGAATATAACAAAAGAGGTGAAGGATTTCTACAAAAAGAATTATGAAATCCTAAGTAAAGAAATAGAAGAAACATTAACAAATGGAAGAAAATACTACACTCTTGGCTGGAAAGAATCAACATAGTTAAAATGTCTATATTACCTAAAGCAAGCTACAGGTTCAATATAATCCCCATTAAAATACAAACTAGATACTTTGAAGAAATGTAAAAAATAGTACTTCTTTTTTGTATAGAACCAGAAAAAACTCTGTATAGCCAAGGCTATTCTTAGAAATGAAAACATAACTGGAGGCATCACCCTACCAGAATTTAGGCTGTTGCTCTTCCCGACTGGCGGGAAGGGCGGTGCTTTATGAGTTCAGCGTATGAAAGGAGAAGAGAGGTATAGTAGCTTGAGAAGGAGGAGAATTAGGGCTATAGTTAGCACGATCCCGATTGAGAAGGCAATAATCTTATTAGAAGGGGAGAGAGTAGGCTGGAGGGTGTCCTAGATTAACTCAGCCTCGTCGGGGTGGATTGAAAGAGGAGCGTTTGCCCTCCACAAGCCCATAAGTAATGAATAAACACACACACACAGTTAGAGAGAAAAGGAAGTATCAGATTTTATTGTGGAGGTTATTTATACTTTAGGGTTGGAGGGGCTACATGACTAGAGGCATGTAGGCTGAATATGTAAGTGTTGAGTAAGTTAGGAAAACAGGATGTCTGTTGCAGGGGAGGAATTTATGAAGTCTTATGGTCAGCTATGTCCGGGGATAGGTGGAGGCCGTTAGCACAGTGTGCTATAGTATTCTCATTAACCCTTACATTAGGCTATGTTACAAGTCCAGAGTGATCAAAACAGCATGGTACTGACACAAAAATATAGACATATGGGAAAGAATAGAAAACCAAGAGATGAAACCAATCTCTAGTTGCCACCTCATCTTTGGTCAATCAAACAAAACATACAGTGGGGAAAAGGATCCCTAGTCAACAAATGGTGCTGGCTGAACTGAGTAACCACTGAAACTGGATCCACTTTTCACCACTTATAAAGATTGACTCAAGATGGGTAAGAAACTTAAATCTAAGACATAAAATGACAAGAATGTTAAGAGAGCATGAAAAACCCCTGGTGATGTTGGATTGGGAAAAGATTTTATGAAGAAGACTTCAGTGGCAATCATAACAACAACAAAAATAAACAAATGGGACTTAATTAAACTGAAAATCTTCTTCACAACTAAGGACACAACAAGTAAAGCAAAAAAGACAATCTTCAGAATGGGATGTTCCTGGGTCTCCAAGTAAATCAAAAGCAGTTAATTAAAAACAGATTTTATGGAGCCCTCCTGGTCCATAACTATGATGAAGCTCATGTTAGATTTTTTTTTCACATCAAAATCTGACAAATAGTACTATTCAGATTTTTCAGATGGGAAAGCTAACACTTGTTGAAGTCACACTATGACAGCAGGAATTACAGCAGAGAAAGTGTTTAATATTACATGCACCACGTAAGGAGATGGGAGGAATTTCTGAAATCCATTTCCCAAGTTTGGGAGAAAGGGTTTTTATTTGATGGGGAAAAGAAAGGAATTAGGTCTGTTAATTGACTGGGTTCAGAGCAGAAACAAGGTATAGAAATTATCTTCTTTGCTGAGTTGGTTCTTGGGTCCAAGGGTGGGCATCACAAGACTACTGGATGGTATGGGCCATTACAAGACTTATTGGTATGGGCCACTGTTCTGAGAGGGTCAGCCATTACACGGAAATTTGGGGCCTAGAAGCCATCTCCAAAACTAGACTTAAATTTTAGAAGGGTGATTTTACCTATGAAGAAAGTTAAGTGTCCTTATGACCACCAGCGATGTGACTACAGAGTAGTAATTATAAAGAAGCCCACGGGGGGATGGTGGCTGATTATTATCAAGCAAAAGAGAGGACAGTGGATGTTTATTGTCATGATTTTTAGCTAGCCCTGGCCATTACAGAATGTAAGGCCCTTGGCACAGTCTTGCCTTGTATTCCTTTACTGATTTGTAAAGTGTGGTTCAAATTTAAGTCCATGGTAAGCTCCTGTGATAGCTTTCCACTGGTTTTGAGTATTGTACTTCAAATTGCCATTTTTGGTCACCTGTTTTGCATTTAAGGAAAATCAACTTCTTTCCACTGAATGCAACACATCCTCTTTCAGAGCACAATGCTACTCACCACACATATATTTATCTTCTCTATATTCATAGATAAAGTAGAAAGCATTCCCTTTCAGCTCTTTTTCAGATACCTCACTTATGTAAAGCCCTGAAATCACTAGGACTTTTCCAAGAAGTGGCACTGGGATACCAAGTTAACGAAAAGTAAATAAACACTCACTATTTATTAAGATAAATTTTCATATAAATAAATATTCCAAGATGAAAAGGAATCCATGAATGGCCTGGAAGAGAACATGGGTGAATTCTCCTAGTAACTAAGGGAAGATGTAGTTAAGTATGAATCAAGTTCTAAAAGACAAAACTTAAAAGGTTGATAAACTATAATTTAAAAATTAACAATAGTCAAAAGAAATACTTCATCATGGAAAATGTATTTCAATAAAGGAAAAAGACAAACTGGGAATAAAATTTGGTTATTCCTAGCAGAGAAAAATATTTAAAAACCAAAACCCAGTTAAAATTGGACAAGAAAGCATTTCAGAATTAAGAAAAAGAAATGCAAATATCTAAAACATAAAAGATTCTGAAACTTACTCTTAATAAGTGACGTATAAAATAAAATTATACTAACATGTCATTTCTCACTTATATTAAGAAAACAAAGTCCAGAAATTCATAACACAATTTGTTGAAAAACTCCCAGGACATAAATGCCCTCATGACTTGCTTGCAGAAGTAGAAATTACTAAAGGACAATTTTGCAAAGAATAGCAAAATTACAATTGGTCCAACAGTTTCATGTCACTTCATGAATTCATTTTTGACAAAATGCAGCCTCCAAAAGAAGCATGATGTTCATGTAATACTGTTTTGTTGTCTGCAATAACAAAATACCAATAAAAAAGTTTCCGTTTCCATCTAAATATGCCTTATTAAATAAACTATGGTTTGTTCATATACTGAATTCTATGCAGCTGTGTAAAAGAATAAAGAAGATTTATATGTGAAAGGATTTGTACCCATGAAAAATATAAAGACCATAATTGCATAAATATGATGTTGTTTCTTGCACAAGAAAGAAAATGGGATAAGAATATGTGAGAATAGTGTTTTTGTCAATTGTATTTATAATTACCGTATTTAGAATCATAGAGGACTGGCAGAGAGTAGGATGGATAAAGTGAGGAATGGGAGCAGGGTGCCTCGGTGTGCACTTTTTTCATATTATTTTCATTTTTGAACTATATGAATGTATTTGAAATGTATGATTTATTTTAAATTATTTTATATATCTTACGTGGACTATAAGTGGATATAGTGAGTTCTCCATTCTTTGGAATGTGCATATGTAGATCAAAGGTCTCTTCCTACCAAGAAAGTTTTCAGTTTTTGGAACAAAATAATCCTACTGATTATAGTTAAGAATTATTCTAGGTAAAGAGAGAGAGAAATTTGACAAAGAAAGAGAGACAGAGAAAGTTAACTTTGTACTGAGAGAGGTAAAGGAGATAAACTGGGTCAATATGACTTCTGAGTTCTGTGTGAAATTTTAAAATGACATGTCAATAAAACAATAAAAAATTATCAGATATTTTTTATGACTTTATTGCTACTAGAGTGGATCATTTTATTATAAATATACCCTAAATACATCTTTGTTGTTTATCTTGTTAGCAGTATGCTTTAGGATCATGCCACTATACAAAAAAGAATCCAGCAAAATTTTTGAGGAGGAAACCAGAGACACATAATACTTATTAAGAAAAGAGAATCCTGGAAAACTTGACTTTCTAAGTCAATAAAATTTTTTGTTCACCAAATATGATGACATTCCATAATAGCACTTAACAGCATTATTTTCCATGGTTCCTCAACATTTTCTGGGAGGTTTGTATAAATACAATATGCTATGAGGACTCCCGATTTCAAAATGTAAAAAATATTTTTTCCATATTATAACTCCTTTTTTTTCCAACAAGAGCACATTATAGTTTATTTCAATTTCTGAAATTAAATAAACATTGGGTAGGCCCCATCCAAAACTGTGATGTATCTTCCTAGCTCAGAGACTCCTTATTAGCAAAATAGGCCGTCATGTCATAGGGATCAAAGGTTAATCTAAGACATGCTACAATAAAAACCCTAGGGAAAATGTGGCAAAAAACTTTTAACAATATCAGCCTTGGATAATGATTCATGAAGAAAATCACATTGGCAACTGCAGCAACAACAGAAATAAATGAACAGAATCTGATCAAAAAAAGCTTCAATCAACAAAGTAAATAGACAACCTTCAGAATGGGAAGAGATGTTCACATATTACAAATTGGACAAAGGGTGAGTGACCAGAATATACAAAGAACTCAAGCAGAATAGTAAGAAAAGAGCAAAAAAACCCTCAATTAATGGGCAAGTGACATGGACAGAAGCTTTTCCCAAGTAGACAGAGGAATGGTCAACAAACTCATGAAAAAATGCTCATTGTCCCTAATCATCAGAGGAATATAAATAAAAACCACTTTGAGGGCTGAGTGTGATGGCTTTTACCTGAAATCCTAGCTTTCTTGGGAGGTTGAGGTGGAAGGACTGGTTGAGCTCTGGAATTCAAGACCAGCAAGAATGAGAGCCCAACGCCCAAATAGAAAAAACGAGCTGGCATTGTGGAAAGCACCTGTAGCCTCAGCAACTATCTCAGCTACTTGGGAGTCTGAGGCAAGAGGCTCACCTGAGCCCAGGAGTTAGTCTGACATTCTGTCTAAAAATAAAAATAAAAGCACTTTGAGATATCACCTAAAACTAGCAAAGAGAATATTCCACATCACAAGGTCACAAAGCTACAGATGTTGGCGGGGGGTACAGAGAGAGAAGTATACACATGCACTGTCGATGGATTGCAAACTGGTATAGTCTTTCTGCAAAGGTATATGCACAATAGTCAGAGAATTAAAATTACACCTTCCATTTGATCCTTTAATCCCATTACTAGGTATCTACCCAGAAGAAAAAAAATCACTTTACCATTTGCATTTGAATGTTTATCACAGCTATTCACAATTACAAAGATGTGCAAATAACCCATCTCTAGATTAATAAACTGTAGAATATGGATGCCATGGAATACTATTCAGCCATAAAAAGAGGAAGACTTTGCATCTTTTGTATCTTCCTGGATGGATTTGAAGAACATTCCACTAAGGAAAATATCTCAGGAATGGAAAAGCAGACATCCCATATACTCAATACTAATTTGAAACATCCCATATACTCAATACTAATTTGAATACTAATTTGAAACTAATTAGCAGATAAAAAACTAGAGGCCCTTGCAATAACAACCAAAATAAACAGATGGGACTTAATTACACTGAAAAGTTTCTATACAGCTAAGGAGACAACAACCAAAGCAAACACACAACCTACACAGTGCAAAAGGATATTTGCATATTTTGAATCAGACAAAAGCTTGATAACTAAGATCTATAAATAACCCAAATTAATCCACATTAAAAAAACCAATAATTCCATATATCAATGGGGAAGAGAGATGAACAGAACCTTCTCTTGAGAAGACAGATGAATGGCTAGAAAACATATGAAAAAATACCCATCATCCTTAATTATTAGAGAAATGCAAATCAAAACCACCCTGAGATACCATCTAACCCCAGCAAGAATGGCCCACATCACAAAATCTCAACACTGCAGATGCTGGCATGGATATGGAGAGAAAGAAACACTTTTCCACTGCTGGTGGGACTGTAAACTAATACAACCTTTCTGGAAGGAGTTATGGAGAAACCTCAAAGCGCTCAAGCTAGAACTCTTGTTTGATCCTGCAATGCCATTACTGAGCATCTATCCAGAGGGAAAAAAACCTTTTATCATAAGGACACATGCACTAGACTGTTTATTGCGGCTCAATTTACAGTCACCAAAATGTGGAAAGAGCCTAAATGACCCCCAACCCAGGAATGGATTAACAAGCTGTGGTACATGTATGCCATCCATGAAATACTACTCAGCTATTTTAAAAAATGGAGACTTTACAGCCTTTGTATTAACCTGATGGAACTGAAACACATTATTGTCAGTAAGGCAAAACAAGAATGGGGAAGCATGAGTCCTATGTATTTAATTTTGATATAAGGACAATTAATGACACAGTGGGGACGGGGAAAGGGGAGAGCAGAGAGAGAGAGAAGGAGGGAGGGGTAGGGAAGAGGAACAGTAGAGAGGGGGAAGAAGGGAGGGTGTGGGGGTCTCTGTGTGACACATTTTGTATCCTCAATGAATCCCTAATAATAAAAAAAAGAAAAAGAAAAAAACTAGAGGCCCACACTAGAGAAAAACACAATTAAATTCAAGAAGAGGGAAGGGGGCAAAAGGGCTCAGAAGGTCCCACCTGTCAAGTACAAGGTAGGAGTATATGGCACACTTCCTGGGTGAAGGACTTAACTCACTTTCAGCCACTTCTGTGAAAACTACCAGCCTTATCAAATCTTCTGAGTCACTGGACTATCTTGGACTACCAAATTTGAGAAGAGAATGTTATTCTCAGAGACTCTGGAAAATATAGTAGAAGCACATTCTACCATGAGGGTGAACTGATTCATTAAAAATTTCACATAAACTTTATGGCCACCCTGTATTTTTTTAATAATTTATCTTTATCTACCTTTTTATCTTTAATAAAAGACTATGGACAAATTTAATATTTTAAGTAGTGATTGGAATGTTTTATAGTAAACAATGGGAAATTTTGTTACAAAGGAATTGAATCATGTCTTAGAATAGTTTGGTGTCTTTAAAAAAAGGACCCTATGAAATAAAGGGAACTGAAGTAGACATCATAAATACAACTTTTTAAGTGAAATTCTTACCTTAACATACAACTTTCTGCTCTTTCAAATTCTATCTTGATAATATGTAATCTTTATTGATATGTTGTTGAATAGATTTCACTTCCTACGTACTCAAGCTGTCCTCTGTGCATTCTTAAGCTTATTCTGATGACTTCAATGTAGGAGTCATTCTTTCTTTGCTGGTATATAACCTGTGCTGGAACTGGGAGCATGAGCCAAACATTCATGGATTAAAGTTGTCCTTTATTATGAAAATTCAGAATCCCAGGAAAACAGGGAGATCATTCTTGAAGTCTACCTTGCCTTCAGAGAGTTTCACAGAGTTTTGTTTTGTTTAGCAGATCTGGGCCAGGTTTGAACCCACCAACTCCAGTGCACGTGGCCGGGGCCCTAACCACAGAGAGAGTTACAGGCACCCTGCCTCACAGTGATCTTATGCCCTCTCCAAGAGTTACTCTCTTTAGCTATACATCATCCAGCCCTCTGATCTCTACTAAGGACTCAGTGCTTGCTACTTTCCCAATCTGTATGCCTGGTGATTTTTCTTCAGTCCACGCTTGTGATGACCTTCACAGTGTTGGACTAGGGGACGATTGGCTAACAGGACTATCTAGTAAAGTATTAAGTAACTTCTACAGCTAAGGCCAGGGGGAGTGGTTGAGGCTGTTTCTCCTCTAATAACTGTTTTACTTTCAGAAAAAGTAAGACAAGGAATTTGAATAACCACCTTTTTCTGTGTCACTGAGAGAATTTCTTTATGGTGGGTGATGGCATGAAAGGAAAAACTTCAACTTACAATGGCAGTTGCCTGGGAAAGAATCAAAGCTTAAGGGTGTGTTTCACTACAACTCTTCTCACACTAATCTTCTTAAAGAACCATGACCTTTACGTAACCCTGATAGTCCTGACCTGAATCTATGTGATTATCTTCTGACTAAGGATCAACAAGGTTTGTTTAAACCAATTGTAAAAAGGTCCTTGGACT
>CAUYQV010079168.1:0-17916 GCA_963574575.1 Galagoides demidoff
TTCTTTTTTTTTTTTTTTTTTTTTGAGACAGGAGCCTCAAGATGTCCCCCTGGGTAGAGTGCTGTGGCATCTCAGCTCACAGCAACCTCCAACTCCTGGGCTCAAGCGAGTCTCCTGCCTCCGCCTCCCAAGTAGCTGGGACCACAGGCGCCCGCCACAATGCCCAGCTATTTTTTGGTTGCAGCCGTCATTGTTTGGCGGGCCCAGGCTGGATTCAAACCCACCACCTTGGGTGTATGTGGCTGGCGCCTTAGCCGATTGAGCCACAGGCGCCGAGCCGATAATAAGGATCTTTATGAAGACTATGAAGATATAAAGTCATATATATACAAGATCTATATGAGGAAAAATGCAAAACTCCAAGGAAAGTTATCAATAAAACTAAACAAATGGTGAGAGATTTCATGGTCCTAGATAGGAAGATTCAATATAGTTGAGACATCAATTCTTTCTGATTTGATCTATAAATTCTATGCAATACCAATCAAAATACCAGTTATCTAGCAGATATTGATAAACCAACTCTAAAATTTGTACAGCAAGGCAACAGATCTAGAATTGCCAGCACAATATTGAAGGACAAGAACAAAGTTGAAGGAATGACACCATCCAGCTTAAAAACATTCTCCACTACTAGCAACAGTAATCAATGTGACAGTGTTACATTGGTGAAAGGATAGACCAATGGACCAGAATAGAGTCCAGAACTAAGACCACATAATAGACTCAAGTGATCATTGACAAAGAGGCAAGATGATTTTTCAACATCCTAAGTCATTATGGAACTGTAAATTAAAACAAAAATGAAATACCACTATATACCTCTTAGAATGACCAAAATCCAAAACACTGACAATATGAAATGCTAGTGAAGACACAGAGTAATAGGAATTCTTATTCATTGCTGGTGGGGATGCAAAATGGTACAGCCATTCTGAAAGAGATTGTTGGCAGTTTCTTACAAAACTAAATACATTCTTACATGCTAAAAGACCAAGCCAACATAATCAGGCAAGAGAAGAATATTAAGGGCATCTACATGGGGACAGAGGAGGTCAACTTTCACTTTTTGCTGATGATATGATCTTATACTTAGAAAACCCCAGGGACTCAATGATGAGACTCTTGGAAGTGATCAAGAAATACACCAATGTCTTGAGATATAAAATCATTGTCCACAAAATCAGTAGCCTTCTTATATGCCAACAACAGTCAATCTAAGAACCAAATCAAAGACACAATACCCTTCTCAGTAGCTTCAAAGAAAATGAAATACGTGGTAATATACTTAACAAAGAATGTGAAGGATCTCTACAGAGGAAACTGAGAAAAGAAGTCGCAGATGTTAACAAATGGAAGAACATACCATGCTCATGACTAGGAAGAATCAATATTGTTAAAATGTCTTTGTTACCCAAAGCAATCTACAGATTTAATGCAGTTCTCATTAAAACACCATGATCATACTTTGAAGAACTTGAAAAAATAGTTCTTCAATTCATATGGAACCAAAAATACCTTCAAATAGCCAGTGCAATTCTACAAAATAAAAACAAATATGAAGGCATCATGGTACCAGACTTCAGTCTATACTACAAGTCTATTGTGATCAGAACAGCATGCTACTGGCATAAAAAATAGAGACATAAATCTATGGAACAGAATCAAGAATCTACAGATGAGACCAGCTTATATTACTATTTGATCTTCAACAAACCCAACAAAAGCATACTCTAGGGAAAAGAACCCCTATTCAATAAATGGTGCTGGGAGAACTGAATAGCCACATGTAAAAGACTGAAATTGAACCCCCATCTCTCACCACTTACAAAAGTTAACTCATGCTGGATAAAATATTTAAATATAAGACATGAAATGATAAAAACCCTAGAGGAAAGTGTAGGAAAACTCTTAACAATATTGGCCTTAAAAATACTAGGACCTGATCCAGTTAAAAAGCTACAGTTAAAAAGCTACAGCATAGCTAAGGACACAATGAACAAAGTAAACAGACAACCTTCAGAATGAGACAAAATGTTTGCATGTTATAAATGGAACAAAGGGCTAATGCCCAGAATATACAATGAACTCAAGCAAATCAATAAGAAAAGGGCAAACAACCCCATCAATCAATGGGCAAGCAACATAAACAGAACCTTTTCCCAATAAGACAGATGAATGGCCAGCAAACACATGAAAAAATGCTTAACATTGCTAATCATTAGAGAAATGCAAATCAAAACCACTTTGAGATATCACCTAATCCCAGTGTGAATAGCCCATATCTTAAGAACCCAACACTGCAGATATGGGTGGGGGTGAAAAGAGAGGGGTCCACTCATGTACTGCTGGTGGGAATGCAAAATGGTACAGTCACTTTGGGAAAAACTAAGGAGAACCTTCAAAAAACTAAAAGTAGACTTCCCATTTGATCCCACAATCCCATTACTAGGCATCTACCCACAAGAAAAAACATCATTTTACAATAAAGACACTTACACTCAAGTGTTTATAGCAGCTCAATTTACAAACTCCAAATGTGGAAATAGCCTAAATGCCCCACAACCCAGGAATGGATTAATAAACTGTGGCATATGTATAACATGGAATACTATTCGGCCATAAAAAGATTGAGACTTTGCATCTTTTATATTTACCTGGATGGTTTTGGTGAATGTTCTCCTAAGTAAGATATCTCAAAAATGGAAAAGCAAGCATCCCATGTACTCAGTACTAATCTGAAACTAGTAGATCAACAACTACAGGCCCACACAAGAGAAAAACACAATTAAATCCAAGAAAGGTAGAGATTCAGTAAGTTCTCACACGGCAGACTTGGGACTTCACCTTACAAATGCAAATAATGTAACCTATTTATAAGTATGTACCCTCATATTAACCCAAATTTAAAAAATACTCTTACCATAGAAATAAATTAAAGACTTGTGTTTGCACAAATACATGGATATTTCTAGCAGCTTTAGCCATAATTGCCAAAGTTTGGAAGCACCCGAGATGTCTTTCAGCAACTGTGGTCACTCCAGACAATGGAATATTATTCAGCAGTAAAAAGAAATCAGCTATCAGGCCATGAAAAGACATGGAGGAAACTGAAATACATATTACTAAGTGAAAGAAGCCAATCTGAAAAAAGCTACATACTGTATGATTCCAACTGCATGACATTCTGAGAAGGGAAAAACTACAATGGAGATGGTAAAAAGACTGGTAGTTACTAGGAGGTAGAGGGCAGGTAAGGACAAATAGGCAAACATGGAGCATCCTTAGGGCAGTGAAACTATTCTGTCTGATACCCAATGGTAGATATATGTTACCATCCCCATAGAATGTAAAAAAACAAGAGTGATCCCTAGTGTAAACTATGGGCTTTGACTGATAATACATGTCAATGTATGTTCATGATTATAACCATTATAACCAACCTACCACTGTGGTGCAGGATGTTGATAATGGAGAAGGTTGTATGTCTCTGAAGAAGGGGAAGGTATAAGGGAGCTTTCTTATTTTCCATTCAATTTGTGCCATAAATCTAAAACTGCTTTAAAAAATGAAGTTTGTTAATTTGAAAAAAAGTTCCTGTTAGTTATTCTGAAAGACAATAATGAAATACAAAAGCCACATTCATATGGCAAAATGTGCTGTCAAGAAAATAACAAAGAAGTTACATGACCTAACATGACTAAGGGGACTTAATGGCAGTCCAGTATGCAGGGTAATCAGGAGGAGTTGACATCCGATCTGAGATTAGAAAGATGAGACAGAGCCTACCACCTGAGAAGGAGTTGAGGCTCGGCACCTGTGGCTTAAGTGGCTAAGGCGCCAGCCACATACACCTAAGGTGACGGGTTCGAATCCAGCCTGGGTCCGCCAAACAACAATGACAGCCGCAACCAAAAAATGGCTGGGCATTGTGGCAGGCACCCTTGGTCCCAGCTATGTGGGAGGCGGAGGCAGGAGACTTGCTTGAGCCCAGGAGTTGGAGGTTCCTGTGAGCTGAGATGCCACAGCACTCTACCCAGGGGGACAGCTTGAGGCTCTGTCTCAAAAAAAAAAGAAGGAGTTGAAGCCTCAAGTTGGGGATAAGAAGCCTGGTAAGTATGAGGATTAGAGAGACCAGCAGAGTCAGAGCAGATAGAGTAAGAAGGGACGAATCAAACACCTTATTGATGAAGGTGAAGCACTCAGATTTTATTCAAAATGCTATGAGAAGCCTTTGGAGACATTTAATAATAGTTATGTAATTTGATTTATATTTTAAAAAGAAAACTCATGTTTATGGATGATGATTATAATGGGCTGTGACTGAAAGCAGGCTGCCCAGGTGGAATGCTATTCAGCGGGCAAAAAGAAATGTTGGTAGATCAGGTTAAGGAGGTGGTTGTGAGATGGAGAGAAATAGAAGAAGATAATTTGGAGGGGAAACTGATGGGGCACGGGATGTACAGACAGGGACAAATCAAGAATGATACTTAGGGTTTCAGCTTAAGCTAGCAGGTGGAGGTCAGTGCTCTTTCCTGAGTTAAGGAAAGCTGAGGAGAAGGGATTGGAAATTCCTGAAGGGAATAGGAGTTAGGTTCTATTTTGGACCCATTTAGTTTGGATGGAGCTTGAAGATCTCATAGAGAATACCTTATGTGACTGTGGAGCACAGAAGTAATCAACAGATGTTACTAGGAGAGATCACCCAAGGAGAAAAAGTAAATAGAGAAAAGGAAAGGCCCACAACAAAATCCTCATGCTCTCCAACACACAGGTCAGACTGAGTATGAGAATCCAGCACAGGATGATAAAGTGTAGCTAATGAAGTAAATGGAATATCCAAAGGGTGGTGTCACTGAATCAAAAAAACAAATTTAAATAGAGGGCACATGAGGGAGAGGGGAAGAAGGAAGAGGGAGGGTGATTGGCAGCATCTCACCTAATGAGCACAATGTGAGGGTGTTCAGCCCGCCCCCTGGGTGAAGGGCTCGACTACAACTTGAATTTTACCTTAGAAGTGAAAACTATGTAACCTAAATATTTGTTCCTTCATATTAATTTGAACTTTAAAAGAGAAGACTACTGTGTCTAAATCTGTCAAGAGGCCAAGTGATATGACTGTTGGCTTGACAATAGGAAGGTCATTTGCAACTTTGACAACTGTAGTTTCCAGTGAATGGTAACAACGGAAGCCAAACTGAAATGCTTTGAATGGTAAATAAGAGAGTCTTTCAGAATGGTAGCATAAACTTCTAGATATGCTGGAAAAATATATTCTAAAACTTGAATCCATAGAACAGAACTAGTAAAAGTCAAAGGGAAATCCCCAGGAAGTCAGAAGTAAAGAGGGAGTTGACAGCCAGAGAATTACAGGCACCCAGATCAAATTATAACAATCCTGTGAGAAAGTATGACCCCTATGTCTGCTATTTGGGTGGTTTGTACTTCAAATATAGTATACTTATGGTATAGAAAATATCAATCTGAGAAATTAGCCCATAAATTATAATGATGCCAGGGATAACTCTGGTACACCTATCAAATGCAAATGCAAACCCACCATAGTGGAATACTTCAACAAATTGAGCCACATGGAAATCCTTCAATGGGTAAGGAAGAAATCTTCAATGTACACAATCAAAAATTCTGAAAAAAGGCCAGGTGCAGTGGCTCACGCCTGTAATCCTAGAACTCTGGGAGCCTGTGTTGTTTGGATTGCTTGAGCTCATGAGTTTAAGACCAGCCTGAGCAAGAGTAAAACCCACGTCTAAAAATAGCCAGACATTGTGGCAGGTGCCTATAGTCCCAGCTACTTGAGAGGCTGAGGCAAGAGAATCACTTGAGCCCAAAAGTTTGAGATTGCTGTGAGTTATGAGGCCATGGCATTCACCCAGGGTGACAGAATAAGACTCTGTCTCAAAAAAAAAAAAAAAAACTAAAAAAATTAAATAACAAGAAATATTGTGTTCTATTACTTCTCTGTACTTAACATTACCATCATTAATATACTTCGATGTTATTATCAGAGTAGGTCCTTAACTGTGGATTCTTGCCCACAAAATATGGAGAGTAACAAAACATTTTTCAAAGTTACTAACAAGGAAAGGCAATTTACCTAAAAAGAAATCGCAACTAATATGGTAATATTAATAATAGCAAATGATAATCTGGAGTTTTAAGTGCCAAGTAATATTCTAAATATTTTACAAGTATTAACTCCAATGTTAAGAAATTCTATGAGCTACCCTAAGAAATAAATATTATTAAGATGCCTCATCTTAAAGAGAACACTGAGGACATAGAGCTGAAGCAATGTACCATAGGCTACACTGGTAACAGGTAGCAGAGACAAAGCAATAAGCAACAATTTTTTTTTCTTGGCAGGATATATACCAGAATATTATGAGGTAATATATTCAAAATATTGAATTACAATATATTTTAAATAAGAATTTTTATGCCCAGCAAAACCATTACTTGAGAATAAGAGTAAAATAAAGATATTTTCATATCTACAGTGGCTGGGAAGATATACCACGCTCACTACAAGAACTATTGAGTAATTATTTCAGCCAATAGAAATATGAAAGAAATTGCAGAGTAAAAGAAATAATGTTGCATATAGAAATTGATACACCAGGTGGCGCCTGTGGCTCAGAGGAGTAGGGCACCAGCCCCATATGCTGTAGGTGGCCGGTTCAAACCCAGCCCCAGCCAAAAACTGCAAAAAAAAAAAAAAAAAATTAATATACCATATTTAGGAAATTTAATCAAATATTCACTAGGTTAAAAAAAGTTTTTAACGATAACAGTGCTAAGGACCTGTGTTTATGAGAGCATAGAGTTAAAAGTGCAAGCCACTAAGAACAGAGTAATCTGGGAAAAAGCCAAGCATCACTGCTGACCATGAGACAATACTAAACAATACTAAAAACAATACTCATGAGACACAGCATACTGTCTCAGTCCAGAGCTGTATTTAGCAGTGCTAAGAAAAAGGCAGACAGATGTGCAATAAACAGAATGCTAAGAATTAATCATACAGTTAAAGAAAAACTCTGTGTTCTTTAACCTTGACTTTCTCTTTGAAGCTTGCCACTGTGCTACATTTTCTCATGCCTGAGATTTCAATAAAGGCCTGTGAGGATCATTGGGAGGGGTTGCACCCTTGTCTTTCCATGTGGAGTGATTGTCAGTGTCGTCTTCCCAGGGTCTCCTCAGTTCAATGCAGAATGGACTGAATAGGTATTATTATTTTACCTCGAGTCACAACCATAGGAGAAAAGTAGAAATAATGAATATCCATAGATTTTTGTTATAAGAATTATTAGTACATATGCATGGGTAGAGAACTGTAAAATTTTCTTCTCTGAACTAATACTAACTCCCTTGCTCCCTCATATCAAAAAACTAAAATACTCATGCTAAATTCTATCCTTGAGTCAATAATTCAGAGAATAGTACATAACAAACTGAGATAGGCCTAATCACAAAGGATTCCTTTGTGCAATTTCACAATTCCTTTCTGCACAGTTGTAACAATTGTCAAACCAAAACTCACCATACTTGCCCCTGGCATCCTGTTCTTTTATTTCTCTCCCCTACAAAACCCCTCTTTTTCCATATTGAGAAAGACACTACTCTTGAGTGTTTTCCATGTTGCAACAATTTAAATAAACTTACTGTCTTATCATTTAAGTCTTGAGGAATTTTGAAAGTTTAAGGTATGTTAACATTAAAGGGAATAAGTAAAAGGATAAATATAGAGTTCATAGCTTCCATCCTGAAAGAGTGAAGACCACTCTACTCTTTTAAACAAAATTACATTAAACTAATAGAAGTTACTAAATGGGAAAACAAAAAATGAAAGAAAGGGATAGTAGTTAAAAATTGCAAAGTAACCTTTAAAAAGTCTAAATACATGAGTAGTCATTTCATGTGTAAAATGATTGCATTTACCTAATAGACAAAAATTTTCAAATTGGATGAGGAAAAAAATTGACAAGATATCCAGCTGTATTTACGAGAAAAATATCTAAAATAAAACCGCATAAGAAGGAAAAAAAAAAGTATAAATAGATATATAATGCAATTATTGTGAAGCTAATATAGCAATATTAGTATCAGAAAAAATATATACATCAAAACAAAAAATAAATAGGAATCTGATGAATATAGATAATAAAAGGACTAATCTACCAAGACAATATAAGAATTATAATTTGTAGGCTTGGTGCCTGTGACTCAAGTGGCTAAGGCGCCAGCCACATACACCTGAGCTGGTGGGCGGGTTAGAATCCAGCCCAGGCCCTCCAAACAACAATGACAGCTGCAACCAAAAAGTAGCTGCGCATTGTGGCAGGCGCCTATAGTCCCAGCTACTAGCGAGGCTAAAGCAAGAGAAATGCTTAAGCCCACGATTGGAGGTTGCTGTGAGCTATGATGCCATGGTACTCTACCCAGGGTGACAACTTGAGGCTATGTCTCCAAAAAAAAAAAAAATTATAATTTGTAATACCTAATAATAAAGCCATAAAAGAAATAAAGTTAAAACAACTTATAAATCATAAAGAAAAAAAGACAAATCCACACGCATGGATAGATGTTAACTTTATCTGAAACTGATAGAGCAAACAAGGAGAAAAAAGTAGATTAATAAAGCTCTCCATTTGATTAACTCTTTTTTCCTTCTTTCATTAGTATTTTTTGGTTTTCAGCATACAAATACCATATTTTTTTGAGATTTAGATTTAAGTATTGCATAATTTGTGTGCTATTGTAAGTTACACTGGACTTTAAGTTTGATTTCCAATTGTTTATTGCTAATATATAATATATATTACGATACAATGTTACAAAAAACAATTTAATTTTATAATTGACCTTATACCCCAAAACCCTGCTAAACTTACTTATTAGTTGTAATAAACCTTTTATCCTTTATAAATTCTTGGGGATTTTCCACACATTTATTCATTTCTGTTAGTATATAGCTAGGAGTAGAATTGCTGGGTCATATTGTAACTTTATTTTTAACATTTTAAAAAACTTTCAAAATTTTTTCTAAACTGACTACACTATTTTACATTCCTACCACCAATATATGTGAGTTCCAATTTCACCATATCCTTATAAACACTTGCGATTGTCTATATTTTTTATATTTACTTGGCGTTTAAATATTTCTCCTTGAAACACCACATATTTCTACCATATAGTAATATGTATCCAAGAAAATTTTTATATGGTCTAATTATAATAAGGTCAATAAATTCATAATCAGTTATAAAATATTATAGAATTCAAATATACACTGCCTATACCCTCTAATAAATAAATAAAATTTTCTTCTCCAAAGGAGATTTTTAAAATAGTCTTAAGGTTAAGATCAGTGCATCACTTAATAATGTGTTGATGACTAACCAGATTCAAATTCATAATGATAAAGAAAAAACTGTATAAGAGAAATTTGGAAAGAACTTTATTCTTCAACCTGGCTAATATTCATACTTTAAAAAGCTTCAAGTGTTTCGCTTGTGCCTTCATTTCCTTAATATCTCATTGCTTTATAGTCTCAAATCATCTATGTCAACAATTATTTCTTCTCAAGATTCCTGATATTAAAATATATGACCTCTGGTTTTGAATATAATTTCAATTGCGGCTACCTGAAGAATATTTTGTTCTCATAATTTTGTTTACAAATTAGTATTCAAGAAACATAAGTATTTAACAAGCATGGGCTATCAATTTATCCCGTCAATTAACAAAGAGAATTAAAGATAATATCCAGAGTTGTGAAGGATTCTAAAAGACAAGTGTTACTCTGCCCAGGTAGTAAAAATTTAAACTGATACAAGTTTTCTGAAAGGCAATTCAAACAGCTAAAAATTGGGGACTGTCAGTGACTAAATAAAATACAATGCTAAAATACAGAAATTGTGTCTTTAATTAACTTTCAATGACCTGAGAAAAGTTTTGGGGTTTTTTTTGTTTGTTTGCTTTGTTTTTGTTTCTGTTTTTTTTTGTTGTTGTTGTTGTTTGTTTTGAGACAGAGTCTCACTTTGTCCCCCTTGCTAGAGTTCTGTACTGTCACAGCTTACAGCAACCTCAAACTCTTGAGCTCAAGCAATCCCCTGGCCTCAGCCTCCCAAGTAGCTGAGACTACCAGCACCCACCACAACACTTGGCTATTTTTTGAGATGGGGGTCTCACTCTTGCTCAGGCTGGTTTTGAACTCCTGAGCTCAAGTGATCCATCAGCCTAGGCCTCCCACAATGCTAGGATTACAGGCATGAGCTACGGCAACGCCCTGCCCCTGAGAAAAGTTTTTGATGTTATGTTTCCAAAAAAATGCAATATATAAAACTGCCTATTATGTTCTCTCCACTTTCTGAGATAGGACAAAGACTGATGGAACTAAATTTGTGAAGTTATAGGTCATTCAAGGGTGATAGGATTAGGAGTAGTTTTTAATGGGGATGTGTGTGTGTGCGTTTTCAAGTTTTTGCAGCGAGCATGTTTTACTTTTATAATGATAATGAAAGTGATGTATAGAAATGTTCTTAATTTCACCTCTGTTTAAAACCCCTTTCATATTTTAATGCACAGCAATAAATGTCTCCTTCAAGAATATATCTCATTTTGCTTCCTCCAAAAGTTGCAAAAACAACTTAGATAATGAGCAGTTTATTTGCAGTAATAACATATTGGCTCTACTTAGGGAACTAGCTCACAGAACTTTTCCCTGTGGCAAAACAAAAATGTCACACACAGAGGCATTACAGTGTTTATGCTAACTATGGCATTTTATACGTGTGGGCTCATTATTATTCTCATTAATTTTGTGATTATTAATAGCACTGCTATTTATATGATGACTTAACCTTTACAGATTTCAATCAAAAATTTCAAAACTCAATGGCGAACGCGTTTAGAATGTAAGGGGACGTGTCTCTGAGTGGCTTTTCCCAGCAGGGAGTATATTTCGATATTCAGTATATTTAAACTACTGTGATGCCTAAGTATATATTGAAGTTATGACTCTTAGGGCACAGTCTGTCACAATGTTTTAGTTTTCTCACCTATAACCTAGAAAAACAATGTTTTCTTAGAAGGGTATCAGATTCAGCAGACTAGAGATAAGTCACGAAACAATGATTTAAATCAATAAAGGTATAAAATCTGAACTGACTAACTGGCTTTTATAAGAATAAGTATGAATGCCAAAAATGATAGCAACCTGGGGGAGTATTTTCTAGATTATTCCCTTTGATATAAGCCTTAAAATACACAAGAAATAAGAGCTTTTTCACAAGGAGCCTTATGTTATAGCAAAAGCTATTCTAGGCTTAAATATGAACAGAATGAACTTTAAAATACAGAAAGATAAAAATACAGAAGTTTCTTCACTTTAATTGTTAGGAACAAAGTACAACTCCCCTGAAAGCATGTCACTTTTGGTGACAGATGGGTTAGGTCATGTTGTGCTGTCATTTACCCTTGGTCATAGAGTTGTTCAATCATCTGCGTCAGCTGGGTTTTTGGACAGCTGTGAAGTATTTTACAAGCATTATTAATGCCATTAAATGTGATAAGCATAAAAGCAGTGAAAGCTATTATAATTGCTCTCTTTTTCTATATTGTAGAACAGTTTAGAAGGCATGATAGTAATAGCTAACGGCAATAATCTAAATGTTTAGCCAAGTATTCTATTCCTGGGGATGTAGTGAAACAGGCACTCTCATACTTAATAATGGAAATACATGATAATACCACGACATCATGGAGGAAGGGGAACCTATGTATGCTTTTGGTGCAAATATAAATAAGTATAGCCATTATGGAAAATAGTGCGGAGGTTTCTCAAGAAAACTAAAAATAAAACTACCCTATTGGGCGGCGCCTGTGACTGAAAGGAGTAAGATGCTGGCCCCAGATGCTGGAGGTGATGGGTTCAAACCCAGCCCCAGTCAAAAACTGCAAAAAAAAACCTACCTTATGATCCAGCAAACCTGCTGCTATGTATCCAAGGGAAATGAAAATGAAATCTCAAGATATCTGCACCCCCATGCTCATGGCAACATTATTCACAAGGGCCAAGATATGGAATAAACCTAAGTGTTGATCAGCTGATGAATGGATAAAAAAAAAACATGGTACAGAATAGAATACCATTTAGTCAAAGAAAAAGAAGGAGATCCCGTCATGTGTGAAAACATGGGTAAACCGAGAGGACATTATGGTAAATGAAATAAGCCAAGCTCAGAAAGACAAATACCACATGACATCTCTTATCTGTGGACTCTAAAGAGGCTGATCTCATGGAAACAGAGTAGAAGGGTGGTTACCCGAGTCTGGGGGAAAGGCTGAGGGATTGGGGAGATGTTACCCAAAGGACACAGGTTAACAGAAGGAGTAAATTCAAGAGATCTAGTGTACATCCTAATGACTACAATTAATAACAATATGTTGCATATTTGAAATTGCTAAGAGAGTAGATTTTAAGGGTTCTTACCACAAAAAAATATGTATGGTAATGCACAGATGGCTCGATTTAGCCATTCCACAGTGTGCACATGTATCAAAACATCATGTTGTACACTGGAAATGTATACAATTATTACTTGTCAATTGAAAAAAGGAATAATGCTCCCAATACCCTCCCCGCCAGAGACTGTACCCATAGAGATTATTAGATTGTGGTCTCTCAGCTCTAAATCTATGCTGTTATATTCTGCTTTGGGTGCTGGGCCAGACGCTGGGACCACGTCCCTGCTTTGTCAGCTGGCTCTGAATTAGGCTCTATCATTAGGACTCTCACACTCCACAGAGAACCTGCGAGGCTGGAGAAGGAAAAGGGACTTATCTTCCCCATCTATTTCCTATGGGCTTCCTGTTTCTTGCAGTTCCCAGGAGTTGGCCCTGCTTTTCCCCTGGCAGCAGAAGTACCTTCCATAGCAGCAGCCATATCCAGTTGTCAGTTTTCCCCACACTTGCAAACCTAACCTCCGTGGAGACATCTGCCCTTCTTCTTCAGGGTCTGGGCCACAGGCCCGCAGGGCTTCCCACTTGAGACTCAGACAAACCGTTGCTGCCCAACCAGGTTCATCTGCCTGCTGCCCAAGAGGAAGCCAATACCCAGAGACAACAGGGTTTAGAATAAAGAAAGGGTTTATTCTGCTTAGTGCTAAGGGGGAGACCTTTCTGAGAACTGGGGAGACAAGGTTTTTAAAGACAGTTTGGCAGACAGAAGGTGACACAATCAGGGTGTGCTCATTGGCTGGGCTCAGGGCAGAACCATCAGTCCCTTGGTATGGGCCACTTTCTGGATGGGTCAGCGAATCCTCTGGAAAGCAGTGCCTTGGGTAGGGATCTAAGACCACTTGAGTCAGTTCCTTGCTTTGGGGGGGGGTCACTCAAACCACTGGAATGCAGAACCTGGATGATATCTCAAAATCTAACTCTACATTCTAAATAGGTGATGTTATTTATAGAGAAAAGTTAAGAATCTTTACAACTACCAGCTATGCTCTCTTAAGCAAATAAGAGGGCAGTAAGTATTACAAGCAAACAAGGGGGCAGTGGCTGATTATTATAATTATTTTAGCTAAGCCTGCTCCTTCACAGAGTTTTGGGGCCCTTACTCTAGTTATCACCTTGCACCCCTTTATCCATTTGTAAGAGTGGTTTAAATCCCAGCCAGAGACAAGCGGTACCACCTCCTCAGAGGTCTAAGTTTCAGCTCTATAGGAAACTCTTAAGTTTCTGCTTTCCATAGTTGCCACTTTTTTGATGCCTTTAAGTTCCCTTTTCAACCTTTTAGTGGTTAATAATGTTATACCCAGTGAACAATTCCTGTATTAAATTCTGTTGGTTCTAATAACTAGGGTAGTTCCCATTTCTCAATTTGACCCTAACTGATAGAAGAATTTGGCAATAGCTACCAAAATTGATGTAGCTTTATTCTTTGACTCATCAATACCACTTCCAGGACTGTGCAAATATTTTCTTTGAAGCATTATTTATAATTGCACTGGAAATGAAAATGTCTATCCATGGTGCATGCATATAATGGAGAATATATAACTGGTTCCACATACTGGTGTGGAGTGAGCTCCATGAGATGTGGTTAGGCAAAAACAAGGGGGAGAAAATGTGTGTGGTATGCTGATATTTATGTCTAAGAAAGGCTATGGGTATATTCACATATTTGTTTTTGTTAGCTTAAATGGAAGGATAATCAAATAATAAGATACATATTGGAAGGAGGAAAAGCAGGTTAAAGAAGATTGGGGTAGAAGACAGACTTCTCTGAATATACTTTGTTTTACAGATTTGACTTTAAAACCATAAAAATAATGTATATAATCATAAATAAAATTAAATTTTTAAAAAATGGAATTTCTTCAGCCTGAGAAAAGCAACACCACATCTCTACAAAAAATAGAAAATTTAGCCAGGCTTGGTAGTGCATTCAGGAGGGTGAGGCAGGAGCATCAGTTTGGCAGGAGCATGGGTTCAGCCCAGGAGTTTGAGGTGACAGTGAGCTATGATGAGGCCATTGCACTCCACCCTGGACAACAGAGCAAGACCCTGTCTTTAAAAAAAAAATTCCTAATAAATTAAACAAAGGAGTACAATAAAACAAATGAATCTAATTATATATTGAGTGGGTGGCATAACCATACAGAAAGGAACTATTTCCAGTACTTTAAAATATACATTCCTGGGCGGCGCCTATGGAGGGTGCTGGGCCCCATATTCCAAGGGTGGGGGGTTCAAAACCGGCCCTGGACAAACCACAACAAAAAAATAGCCAGGCATTGTGGCAGGCACCTGTAGTCCCAGCTACTTGGAAGGCTGAGGCAAGAGAATTGCCTAAGCACAGGAGTTGGAGGTTGCTGGAGGTTGCTGTGAGCTGTGACACCCACTGCACTCTACCGAGGGTGACAAAGTGAGACTCTGTCTCAAAAAAAAAAAAAAATACATTCCTGGAGGGACAGACCCTAAGAACAAAAAACTATTTAAAAAATCCTACATTTTTAAAAAATAATCATGTTTGTAGTGATAGTAATGGCAATGCTATTCTTAGACAGTTTGTATATGAGGCAAAGTAATTATTTATGTTGAGACCATTGTGGAATAGATTTTCAAAATGGAAGGAAGGAAGTCCAAAAATAAGAAATTGAGATTAGATAAGAACTTTATAATCCTAAATTTGAATGGGATGAGTTGTTATAAAATCATGGTATATTTTATAAACAAAGAAACAACAAGCAAAAACTATTCACTGAAAAGGTACCATTTTTACAGATTCCAACCCAATAGTAATGAGCACTCCCAGTGCCCAGATTGTGGTCTCCAAATACCATTTCCCATTAAAAAAAATGAGGGTTTCTTGGGAAATTTTTCTGCTCTAGGTCCAGAGGAGAAAATGTACAGAATGAATGAGGAAACACTTGCTATACCAGAAAGGAAGGAAATTGTCAAGGATAACTGGGTTATGTCAAAAAGACTCAGGAGCCAATTTGATAAGAGTCTCACTGACCAAAGATGCACTAATTTAAGCATAAATAAAAATAAATGCAAAAGGTCTAAACACATAAAATATGTTTCAATCCATGAGTTCATAATGATGCTAAGAAAAAGCAACTTCACTTGTCTCCTTGGAAAAAACATAAGGACTCCACTTCTTATTGCTTTCCGTTTAAAAGTTAGACCTAAGGGCAACCGGTGGTTAATGAAAGAAGGTTTTCAAATGTAAATGTAGTAAGTAAGGAAGGAATTATGTAATTAGAATATCTTCATTTGTATTCTCACGTGACAGAAAGAAGACAAGCTCACTTTCTGGCTTCTTCTTATAAGGCACTAATCTTAACCATGAGGGCTCTCTCAAAGTCCCAATTTCCAAATTAAGGATTAGATTTCAACATGTGGATTTTTAGGGGATGGAAACACTCAGTCCATAACATACATTAATTAAACTGAATAAAGTGAGATATTTACTTCAAAATTATCAGATGGGCCTCGGTGCCTGTGGCTCAAGTGGCTAAGGCACCAGCCACATACACCTAAGGTGGTGGGTTAGAATCCAGCCTGGACCCTCCAAACAACAATGATGGCTGCAACCAAAAAATAGCCAGGCATTGTGGCGGTGCTTGTGGTCTCAGCTACTTGGGAGGCTGAGGCAGGAGACTCGCTTGAGCCCAGGATTTGGAGGTTGCTATGAGCTGTGATGCCATAGCACTCTACCCAGGGGGACAGCTTGAGGCTCTGTCTCAAAAAAAAAAAAAAAAAAATTATCAGATGGGGGAAGATTTAAGTGAGAGTAAAGAAGAAACAATAACTATTCAAGAGTTTATAACTGGGGAGTCTGGGTCATGGGTACATAGAAATTCCTTATACAATTTTTTAATATGTTTGATATTTTCTATAATAAAAAGTCAACTTAGAAAGCAAAATCATCTCAGAACATTTTTCAGACATACTTTTTGTTTACTCTTCCTATTTCTTGAATGATTTTTGTTGGTTCTCCATTTCCTCTACAGTCAACTTTTGGTAATTTATATGTATCCTGAGAAGAAAAAAAAAACGTATTCATTAGAATTTTTCCTAGAAAAAGAATAAAATCAATAGAGCCACTCTGTATAGAATGTAACACTGTTAGCAAGCCTGAAGGCAGAAAGAACAATCATGCCTGACCAAGAAAAAAAAAAAACAGGGATTTCTTGGTTAGACCTGAAAGAAAATAAGGACAGAAGAGGAAGAGAGTGGGCTGAGCAAGGCAGATTATGCCTATAATGCCAGCAGTCTGGAAGGCCAAAGCCAGAGGACCACTTGAGCTCAGGGGTTTGGGACCAGCTGAGCAACAGCAAGACCGGTCTCTACTAAAAATAGAAAAATGAGCTGGATGTTGTGGTGAGTGCCTGTAGTCACAGCTACTGTGGAGGCTGAGGCAAAAGTTTGAGGCTGCTGTGAGTTAGGCTGACACTATGGAACTCTAGCCTGGGCAATAGCAGTAGACTCTATCTCAAAAATAATAACAATACTAATAATTAAGAACAAAATTATGGCAATTAAGAAATATTGATATAGCTTAAATATTATTGGAATGAATAGCATTATAAAGGGACTCTTTAATAAAATATTTCTTAGTCCCTGCTGATTCTTTGATGGTTGTAAAAACAAGAAGAGAAAGGAGGAAGAGGAAGAAGAAGGAGTAGTGGGGTGGGGACGGGAAGGAGGAGGAGGAAGTACAGGAGGGGGAGGACAGAGGGAAGTATGATACATGTGCCAGCAAACACTAAATTATTTGCTTTCTGGCCCATTACAGAAAAATTTTCCCAGTCCTGACTTGAGTACCCTGCTGTGAAATGTATGATTTCCATGTGGAAACTAAAAAGGAGACAGATTGATCCGTGTTGGATGTTGCTGAGAAAATAAGGACACCCAGGGCTGTGACTGTGGCTTAGTGAGTAGGGCACCAACCCCGTATACCGGCTCCGGCCAAATTGAAAAAAAAAAAAGAAGAAGAAAAAGAAAGGAAATAAGGACACCCCACACAGATGAGGGTGTGGATACTTAGAAAAATATGAACATGACACAACATATCAAAATATAAGGAGGTCTTTAGAGTGTCACAAACAACAGCAGTTAGCATTGGAACCATAAAAATTGTCTCCTTGGCTCGGCGCCTGTGGCTCAATCGGCTAAGGCGCCAGCCACATACACCTAAGGTGGCGGGTTCAAATCCCCAGCCCGGGCCCACCAAATAACAATGATGGCTGCAACCAAAAAATGGCCGGGCGTTGTGGCAGGCGCCTGTGGTCCCAGCTACTTGGGAGGCGGAGGCAGGAGACTCGCTTGAGCCCAGGAGTTGGAGGTTGCTATGAGCTGTGATGCCATGGCACTCTA
>CAUYQV010079169.1:0-12862 GCA_963574575.1 Galagoides demidoff
GGAGCTGGAGAATGTTCTTCTGAGCAAAGTATCACAAGAATGGAGGAAAAAGTATCCAATGTACACACCCCTATTATGAAACTAATTTATACCTTTTATATGAAAGCTATGACCAAATAGCCTAAGAATGTGGGGAGGGGGCAGGGAGAAGGGCCGGGGGGAATGGGTGGAGGGATGGGGATTGGAGGAACCATTTCTGAGGTTTATCTTACAGGGGTACAAATGAATCTCTCTAAGAGTAGAATCAGAACATTTTAAAACAATAACTGAGAAAATGACATGAAGGCTGTGTTGATCAGTTTGATGAAAGTATTTCGGATTGCATGTGAAAACCCCACACTGTACCCCAGAAGTGTATTAATATGCATAGTTACCATTCAATAAAAAAAAAAAAAAGAACCAAATACAACCCACAAACCTGGATCGGATCCTGGGTCAAAAAAAGAAGAGGAAAAGCTATAAAAGTTATTCTTGGGGATTTAGGAAAAATTTAAATATGGATTGGATATTAGATGATTTTAAAATTAAAGGTTTCTACATGAGATTTATAATGATATTATAGGAGAGGGGCTTTAGTCTGAGGAGATGCCTGCTGAACTCTTAGGGGTGATATTTCATGTTGTCTGCAATTTATTTTTGAGCACTTAATGACAACAAAAATTATATATATACTTATATATAATACATAATTATATATGTGTACACAAACAGATGGAGAGGAAACACATGTATAAAATACATTTAAAAAATTTTGTATCTACATGGGAAATGTGTTTATTGTACTATCCTTTAAACTATTTTGTATATATAAAAATTTTTAAAAGTTGGTTAAAAAGTGAAGTCACTTCCTTAATTAGTAAATAATCTCAAAATAATGTAAAAATCTAAAACTTTTTCATCAAACACATAGAAGATGCTCAATAAATCTCCATTGACTTTATGATGTGTCCCTTCAGTTTATGTGCAAGTGACAAACTGCCTATAGTATTAGGTTTTTGAGAAAATTATGACCCATTAATATTTAGCTGTGAAAGAAAAAGACTTCTCATTTTGAAACAATTCATGTATTTTTGTTAATATATATTTTAAGTGACTTTCACGTGTTCAAGATTTTTCGTATGTCAAGGGCAATCTGACTTTCAACACCTTAAAAATTGAAAAGATTAGCTTAAGAGGTTTTTACGAACTTTACAAGAAATTTGCTGCAGTCTTGGGACTGAATGACTTGGTATGCATCTCAGATTTTGGTTTGGTAATTACAGAGCTATGGTATTTAACATTATATTTGCACAGTTTTCTAATTCTGTTATGTAGTTCTTTAGCTAAGAGGAAAGCTACAGAACCATTTTGCATCCCCCCCATCCAAGGGAAAGAATACAACAGCAGTGAAGCCACTGTGATTAACTTAACATGAATCTGTAAGTTTAAGTGAACATGAAAAGTAAGTTTTCCTGGCTATGAAAGCCCCCTGCTGTAAAATATTCACATAATTCCCCACCACACTTTTTTCTTTCCTTTTTTCCTTTTCTCTCTCCTGTTCCCTTCCCAAGTCACATCTCTATTTCCTTCATATTCAGTTTCTCTGGAGCACTTTCAAAACTAGAAATGAAAAAGACAAAAGTGACAGAGATTGTCCCATGACAAAAGATTGGAGGAAAAAAATATTTTTGGGAGAGCAAAGTCATATAAGTCTTACAAAACACAGAGCTTGGGGAGCACAAATTTATTTGCCACTTTGTCTACAGCCACATGGCCCACTTCCAACTTCTCAGCTAGAATGCCGCTCTCTGTCCCCCTCTCTCCTTTCTGGCTTCTCCATTATCACACTCCCTTTACTCCCTCTTCTTTCCCCACTTCTCTCCCCCATTGCCACTTTCAGTTCAATATTGAGCTCACTGACATGTGCTCAAATATTCCATCATTGACAGGAGAACCTCAGACCCATGACTCCTCTGATGCCCCTTTCATGTCTCAACTACCTAGACATGGTCAGAATTTATGGTGCATGACCAGCTTGAGGAGGAAAGACATGCAGAAAAATCTTCACAACTAAAATGCATTGAAAAATCCACAGGTGGCTCGGCGCCTGTGGCTCAATCGGCTAAAGCGCCAGCCACGTACCACCTAAGGTGGCGGGTTCGAATCCCCAGCCCAGGCCCGCCAAACAACAATGATGGCTGAAACCAAAAAATGGCCGGGTTTTGTGGCGGGTGCCTGTGGTCCCAGCTACTTGGGAGGCGGAGGAGGCAGGAGACTCACTTGAGCCCAGGAGTTGGAGGTTGCTATGAGCTGTGATGCCATGGCACTCTACCCAGGGGGATAGCTTGAGGCTCTGTCTCAAAAAAAAAAAAAATCCCCTCAGGATATCTTATGTACAGGAAGGATTAAAGTTATTTGCAAAGTATAAGGAACTACATAATCATCTTTGTTACTGTTCTTGTCCTTAAAATCATACAGCATATCAAATGCAAAGGGAAAATTGTACCGTAGTTATGTTAGCAGGAAAGAGATACAGAGCTCCAAAATAATGTCCCTCCTAAAGATTTGGAAATCTTTAAGTGTAACTATCAGCACAGACTGTCTTTTCCTAATATCTCACACCTGTAATAGAAACTTCTGATTTATAACCCAAGATAAGACATAACTTGTCAAGTGCCTCCTTATCCGGAATAGTTAACATTAAATATCTCTTGGAATGTTTGTGTCTATCAGGCTGTGTAAGACTTGCTTGCCATCTGAAGCAATATCTTATGGCTCAGTCAGACCATCCCTGCCTGGTCCCACATCTCCTACACAAATATCAGAAGGCAGTGCAAGGCTGAATAAAGTGCAACAGGACCCTCAGGTGACAATGCATTTTCTTTGGGACCGCAGTCCTGAAATGACCCGTTGGGAGCAGACCTCTTGGGAGGCAAGTTCCCCTAGTTTCAAGGAACCACATCTGAGTCAAAGACCAAATGCAACCTGGCTCCAGCTGTTTCCTGTTATGGCTGGTTCTTGAACCAGATTAGAATGGAGCCATGCCCTTTTGGTCATCTCAGATTGCTGAGAATGCTATTCTGCTTTTAGGCTGCTTTTAGTTAAGTTATGCAATTATGACAAAATCATGCCTTCAAGCTACTGTATATAAAAGCTGTGAAATAAAACTGAGGTTGCCTTTTCCTACTGAGGAAAGGTCTTCCTGATCCGCTATTTCTGTGTTTCTTTATTCTATCCAGCCCTGGTCTACTCCTGGGTTTTCCTAATAACTAGGCTAGGCTGGTTTCTGGCAGGTGGTGCCCAAATAGGGACCTGAGGAATACTGACCACGTGGGGCACCCCAAGAGACTTGTTTTGCAGCGCTGAGATTGACTCATAGGTGAGTCCTTAACATGAAGTAGGTCATATACTTTTGCAAATTTAGGTAATTGAGGGGGGTGCATTGTTCGTCAGGAGTAAAGCATGGGACAGTCTGGGTCAAAGGACCATGATTTGTATGTACAAGTGCTAAAGTCTATGCTCACAGCTCGTGGAGCCTGGGTGCTGACTCATCAATTGGAGTATTTTCTGCAGTTTGTGCCAGCGGTATGCTCTTGGTTCCCAGAGGAGGGAACTGTCAATCAACATACTTGGGCTAAAGTGGGATCCTGTTTGAGAGCTTATTACAGTGCTCGAGGGCCTGATGGGATCTCCACTGACACTTTTACCATCTACAATTTGGTCAAGGATTGCCTCAACCAGAAACCTGAGGTTGAATGCATAAGTCCCTTCCAGAGCACTCCCTCTGGGCCTGCTCTTGATGGGGATGCCCCTGATTTTTTACCTAAGGAAGATCCTCTGTCTCCAGAGGAAATGCAACAGCTGGAGGGAGAGGCCGCTTCATATGAGGGAGGAGGGGGAACAGCCCCTTGGAGAAGAAAATTGTAGTGATGATCTTGAGGGAGTGCCTACCAAAGATTTGATTAAAACTTTCACAGCCTTACAGGCTTTCTTTAAGAAAATGGAGTGGGATCGCTCTATGTTCCCTCCCACTACAGCTCCCATTGTTCTGTCTGCTCCACCAGCTCCTGCAGCACCTATTCCCCTAGCTTCTGTAGGTTTTGCTCCCTCTGTTCCACCTCCTTCCTCTCAAGCAATTTCCTCTTTGCTGTGTGCTGGGGACTCCCCAGTATCTTCCCTGTCTACTACTCTGTTGCAGCAAGCTTTGAGATTGGCTAGAGAAGCTGGAGAAGATACGTCAGGATTTCAAGCCTTTACCATTTGTGTGGATCCAGCTTCTAACCAACAACACCATGAACGCATTCCTTTTAAGACTTTGAAAGATACAAAGGCAGCAGTCTCTCAATATGGAGCTACTGCCCTTTTTACCATGGCTATGATAGATACTGGGGGATGACGCCTTGCCACCTAATTATTGGAAAAGTATTGCCAAGGTGTGGCTTTCTGGGGGGAGAATTTCTCTTATGGAAAGCTGAGTACATGGATAAGGCTGATGAAATGGTTGGTCACAGCTACTAGGCTAACAATGGAGTTTCTTATGATATGCTCACAGGAATGGGAAGTTATTCTGATACTGCAACCTAAGTTAATTGACCTCGGTTTGTATACCATCAGGTTGCCACTATGGCACTTGCAGCCTGGAGGAGGCTACCCTCAAACTCTAAAGAGAGGGGCTGAATAAAATTCACCAGGGCCCTGATGAAAATTATCAAGATTTTGTTGCCTGGCTGCTGCACGCTATGGGGCATGTAATCGCTGACCCTGAGACTGGGACTTTAATTGTGCACCAATTAGCCTTTGACAACGCTAATTCTGCCTGTCAAGCTGTGATTCACCCTTACAAAAAATGAGGGTCCTTGGAAGACTATATTTGCCTCTGTGCAGAGGTTGGATCTTCTTACACTCAAGGGGCCACATTTGCAGCTGGGGTGAAAAGGGTACTCATTGGAGTGTGTATCAGCAGATGCAAGGGAATAACCAATGGGGCAAATCCCATCATACTTCTGGGCCTCAAAGAAATGACAATTGTTTCAATTGTTGAAAGCCTGGTCATTTTAGTAAGCAGTGTCTGCAACACGTTCAGGGAACTTCAGCGCCTGCCGGTATCCACCCACCTCCACCTCCCAGAGTGCTAGGATTACAGGTGTGAGCCACTGCGCCTGGCCTCATAAACATGGTTATATTATTTTGACCGATCCTAACACAACTCTGTCAAGCAGGTGCCCTTACCCCTTGTTGCCAGGGGAAGTTATTCAAAGGAAAAGAGATACATGGCCCAGTCACAGACAGGGAATAGAGGACCTGTGCCATGGAGACTTCACCTCCCCTACAGTTGAGGAGCAGGGTATTTACCAGAGAGAAGGCACATGACCAAATGGCCATGTGACCCCAAAGAATGTGACCCCTTTCTCTTTGATGTCTGTGTGGCTGCAGTGGAGCAAAGTGCCAATACTTAGGAGGTGGAAGGGAGAGCTAAAAAAATTTTGATGTGAGCTGTGCAGGACAACAGGACAAAGAGAGGGACAATGTGCTGCACACTCACTACTCCCGTGGACATGGGAAAACCTACTTGGGGCACAAAAGGGGGTCTGCTGCTGAGATCAGGCTGCCCTTACCCCCACCCTGGGAAGGCCAGGGCCAGAAGCCCAGGAGCCAAGGGGGCAGCCTGGCTCCTCTGTCAATGAAGGTGGGTAAAGAAGGTTGCACAGGGCTTCAGACCTTTTGTCATTCTAAGTGCTCTTCCTAGCAGAGTGCAAGGTGATGTTGACCCTGGAGGCAGAATGTGGAAAAGATTATACTTAAAACTAGGAGAAAAGATGAATGACTATGCAGGTGAAGGGTAGAGGAGAATTAAAGATGACTCCATTTTAACCAGTAAGTGGAGGGTTGTATGTAGGAAAGCTTGGTGAGTACATAAAGTGACATTGTGATCAGACACATGTTGGGAAAACTAGCACAGGTATTGTAACTTTATAGGAGGATGTCAACAGCCCACAGGGTGTTGCCAGGGCCCCTCTCATTGGTTGCTGCAGAAAAGCCCTGAGGACATGGTGGCCCAGCAGTTTCTGCCCCGAGGTCCTTTGATTGTGTCCTCCCTTGTCCCTCCATCACAGTTCTCTTGGACTCAGTCAACCAGGATAATAGCTCAGAGAGAGCAGCTGGCAGTGACTTCCACTTGGCAGGAGCATTAGCACACAGCACTAAGATCTGCTGAGGACAGGGATGTGGCAGGACAGCTGTCCTATCACACAACTAAAAGGTCATGGGCCAAATGTGTCTTGGTGATGAGGCTTTTAATTTAAGGGGCACAAAAGAATGAGAAACAGACAAGTTTTGGCTAAACTGACCATCTGCAGAGGTAAGAAAATACAAATTTGGTTAAACAGAGCCTTTTCTGTGCCTTTGGGGTCTGGCTCCTTTCAAAACCAACTGGCTGCCCCCAGCACATGGTCCTGTTCAGGACAGTGAGTGGGCTCAGGAGCATCCTGTCCAGCACAGGGCAGCCCAGGACGCTTCACACCACCATTTGGATTCTACTTTGGCATCAGCAACAGCTGGAAGCCACAGTTAGGCAGCAGCTGGAGTCAGAGCCCGATGTCACAGTGGTGCCAGCCAACACTGGGGCAGGCATTTCTCCAGTCTTGCAGGCTGCAGACCGGGAGCCATTTGGCAGCACTAACCTGGGACAGGCATGGAGAAGGTGACTACGGCAGGGGTATGGAGTGGAGGGCCAGGAGCCTGACCAGGGGATGGGGTCTCACGAATATAGGAAGAGCTTTGTGGATCAAATAATGAAAAGGAAAAGATTCTCCTCATTTGTAGGAATTGGCCATTCTGTGTTTCCTTTTTCATTCAGAAACCTCTTCTCTCCTTCCAGTTCACTGCTACAAGGAGAGAAGGGCGACATTACTGTAGAATAAAATTTTCACACTATAACACCTGTCATTCAAGGAACAGACAGCTGAGCCACAAGGGAAAACAGGACAGATGAGGTGGCCCCAGACTTTGTGAACAGAAAGTCTCAGACAAGGAGAGGGAATTGCAGGTTTTGCCTCATAAAGCAGGCGAAAAAACCAACAGGAACCCCAGGGGCAACTCCACCGGGTACAGACCCACGTGGGCATGATGATTTAGGACTCTGCAGCTATGGGTCTGTTTAGCACACAGCCCCTCAGAGTGCACAGTTCCTTATTCCTGACTGTCTGGGGAGGCTGGAGTGCCCAGACGCTCCATGTTCTCACAGGCCTTCTTTGTTAACCCCACAGAGTTAATTGCAATAAACTCTGAAGTTCTCATTCCTCTGTGAGTTTTCTTTAAATGACTCAGGAAATAAAATAAATCAAATGTACTAAAGGTAATGTTTGGTTCATTTTTCATCCAGACTTGCTCAATTTTAGAAAAACAAAGTTGTTTTCAAAGAACTCATTCTTCATCAATTTCATTGAATAATTCCTATAAAATACAGAAGAAAGCTAACAGGGATATTACTAAACTTAAATATATTCACAATATGTGCTTTGCTTTAAAAGAGAACTAAAGACGGCAAAGGTGTGTTCCAAAAGCTTCATGATATTTCAGTTATTTGTGCTCCAAATCCAGAATAGGAAGAGGTGGTTTACAATTATGTCAATTATTAGGCCATTTTATTCAGCATAATTTAATCTGTAATTTGACTGAATTATAGTGCTTTTGAAGGTAACTATCATGTAAAATAAGGTGAATTCAGGTTTCAGCTCAAGATATTGGGAGATTTTAACCCCCACACATCCTCAGTTCCCTGCACAGTAACTGAGCCTGGGTGGCAAATGTGCAAAGTGGTGCCTTCTGAGGGCTCCCTAGTGATGGCTTCTCTTGCCCTGTGGGGCCTCCAGCCAGGAAGCCCAGAGGCCAAGCTGGGGCTTCATGGGGTTGCTAAGAAGCAGAGAAATCTCCATCTCCCTTCTGTCCCACTTCATTATCCTCCCAACAGGAGCCTGATATATAATTAGCTGAAAAATTTATCCACCAATGAGAAGTGAAGGAGCCTTTCCCTCACTGCACTAAGTAATTGATTATATAGTATTTGTAATTATTTATCTGATGCCTCTTGCTCTGTTAGACTGGCAGGGTTCCTATGTGCCTCATTCTCAGCTGGGCATCAGCAGGGACCCTCACCCTGCGCTCACCCACACACATATCTAGATTAAAAATGTATAAAAATAAGTGAATGATTCCATGGGTGTAACTGATGACAATAGAGGCCCAGAAGGAATTTGCCGATTTTCTTCTGACAATTGAAAACTCACCCTTGGAGCCTAAGCTTATATGTGAAGAATGACAAAGGCTTGGAATGTTTTATAAATAAGTCCCCATATGTTATCTCAGGGACCCATACCCATTCTTTTCATAAGACTTGGTGGCCAAGTGTATGATCAAAGAACATACTTAAGATCTCAAACATCAAGAAGCCTTTCAATTTTAGGCAAATCTACTCTATCCGACAGCACTGCTTTGCAGCGGCTCCATCCTCCAACCAACACAAAGATGACCTTCCTTGAACATGGTTGTGCCCTGAACATTGGAAGTCAGGTCCTCACAGAGGACCTTGTGCTTACCTTCTACCAAATCTTGATCTTTTATTTTTTAGCTGATTGCTTCTTAGAAAAGGCTGGGCTTTCATTCAATCTGTTACACTGACCATATTCATGTATTCTTAAAAATTACAGTTGATGTTGGAGACCAACTGGATCCAATAAAAGGAGTGGCAGGTGGGGTTGTCCACCTCTGACCTGGCTCAGGAAGACCATCAGTCTATAGGGCTGGGCCCTGTACAGAAGGAGCCCAAGGGAGACCCTGGTGCTGGAGGAACATATCCACCTCCTCACACCAATTCTTCAAAAGTGCAAAGTCTGCTTAATTTATAATCTGGAGGTGGTATCACCTGGGGGAGACTGTTAAAAACAACAATATCTCTACAAGCCTAAGTGGAGCTAGGGCATATGTTTTTTGAAAGAAGATCTTGGGCCAATTTTGAAATAGTTGGAGAGCTAGAGTGATCACCATCAAACCTTTTAAACCATAACCCCCAGCTGAAAATGCATTTTACTTCTAGGCCACACACACACGTACTCAAAACCATATACAACTTTGCTGAATGCTACTCATCCTTGCTGTCTATTTGCTATTCTTTCTATTTTGTTAACATTTTTTTTTGGTTGTGACCCACTAATGGTTTGAGACCTCTAGCTCAATAGGTAATGAAACCTGTTTCTAATGTCACCTTCAGAAAATTTATTATAATGAGCAGAATTCTTCCATCTTGATCCTACCATTACACAGAGTAACCATCACTATACTCCTTTCCTTGTGGCATTTAACCCCAGTGAGTATTAGTGGAAATTATTCATCCACTTTTTCTGTTTAACTACTATTCAAGTTAATATTGTGGTCTGTGACTCAGTGAACCCAGTCAAGGGTTTGGATTTTCACTATTTTCTGATACAGCATTCAGGAAACAGAAATGGTTTCCAAATTTCAGTTTGCAGCCCATGTCATACCATGGATCAAATGCATAAAACACCAGAGAATATACAGACACAACATGTATTCAATTGCTTATATTTCTAAGATCTCTTGAGTCTTAGAATACTTAAAAGGATAAAAAAGGGAACTCTGTAAGGGTGATAGGAAAATACATTAAAACAATGATATGATCCCTCATGTGAACCAGAGACACCAATGAATGTTAAGCTTAGAAGAAATCCTGGAAACGACCTACTCCCAGGTGACTATGATCATTTCCCTGTCAGTCGGTACTAAAATAGAACAGCACATTCATGTTCCACCTGTTTTGACTATCATTTATAAAATTAAATGTTTTAAACTCCTATGAAATGTCTATGAAATTTTTGTAAGAGCAATGGTTTTTGAAAATTTGTTAAGCAATTCCTGGTAGATGTTGTTATGCTCAGATAATGTAAAACCTGAAATAAACCAGACATATGAAACCACATTGGACTAGTTTCTGACACTAATCTTTGACTCAAATGTGTAATTTAGTTTCTTGCTATATGTTAGTCTTGATATAGTAGATGTTCAAATATAATTTTCTCTGGTGTATGTAATGTTCATAAGAATAGAATTATCCATGGAACTATCAAAAAGAGTCTACATGCAATAGTTTGATTAGCTTGAGAGTTTACCTATCATCTATTTATAATATCTGTCTATCACTCTATCTTAAAGTTCTCAGAAAGTAACAAGTACTAACTTTTACCATCCCAAATATTTGAGAGATAGTATTTGAGTATCTCTTAACTCACCCTCCTTTGAGTCTCAGAGGTTGATATTCAAATGTCTACGAATTGACTTATTAGATTCACCCTAACCTTTCTAATTAAGAGTAATAGTAATAGTAGTAATGACTCTCCTGGTGTGTTGCATCTTTCAGGAACAGGCAAGTAAAAAAGAGCTCTTGATTGTAAACAGATACAGGTCCTATACACAATCCTTACCACCAACAACACTAAGAACAGAGAAAGTATTTAAAAACCATAATTAATTGTTAACTCCTGAAGATTTCATTGCAGAGATTTTGGTTTTAAAAATGACTGGAAAATAATTATGGACAATAAGACAGGGTATCATTGAGGTGGTTTTCACTCAAAATTACCCAAAACTAAAATGTTTAAACTTTTGCAAAGTAAAAGAAAAGTTAACCACAAGCAGTACAAGTTATCCTATTAATATGCTGGGACTTCCCAGAAATATTCTGAATGGAAAGTAGAAAGAAAATGTTTCTATATCAAAGTTAATAAACTAGAAAGTTTTTTGGTGGCATTTAGGCAAAATTTTGCCATTGTTTTCATAAGGAAATAATTTTAGAAATGACATATTATCAGAAAGTTAGTCAATCAATAGTAGAATACAACACACATTTAACTAATTATGATGGAAATTGCTATAGTATAAAAAGAGACCAGCTTCTTCAGTAGGAAAATAACCAATTTCAGTAGGAACAGTCCCACAATTTCCAATAAATCTGTAACAGGTCAGAGTGACCTATGCAATGAAAAGAAAATAATAGAACTAAAAGCATAAAATTGCTAATTTTGTTATTCCCAGAATAATTCATGTTTGAGTGCAGAGGAAAAGACTGACTCACAATTTCAACAATGCTTAATAATATGATGAAAATGTGTATAAAATGTTAGATATTGCCAAAGAGACAAAAAGAAAAATTAAATATCAATATGATTTGGATGACTTGTACAGACTTTCCAAATAAAAGACACTTATTCATTTTGGAAATTACCTCTCCATGACTTTATTTAGAATGAGATTTAACCAAACTAATTAACAAACCAGTCACCTCACATACTTATCATATATTAAAACATCACATTGTGCCCCATAAATATACATAATTATTATTTTTCAATTAAAAAATAAAATCTAAAAATAAACAGAATCAGAGATTTAAACATAATTGTCTCCCTATGTAAACAGTTAAAGTACAATTTATTTCTTGTCTAAATTAATTACTACAATTATAAATTAACAGGGTCTACCTTCCCAAAATTCTCTATCAAATTTCAGATTATGATTCTAAGCATTTGGAAAACCATTTATTATCATTACTTGGCTAAAAGGTTTCAAGAGTGCCAATGAGCTGGGTCAGCAGTTGGGAAGTCATACAGTAAAAGAAAAGTTAACCACAAAATGCAAACTTGCTTTTAAGTTCACAGAGCAGTTTATAAAGGTTACTCTCATACTTACTGCAAATTGAATCACACAAAAGTCAATACATAAAAATATATTGCCTTTGTTCGATAAGGATGTTTTCTCAGCCCATGCCAATTTTTTACACAAACCTCTGCAAAGTCAGCAGATCAACAAGGAAATTCAGATCTATGGAGCCTTTAATTCACTTTTGGAGATGGAAGTAAAAGGAATTATAACAATAATGTGACAACCTAAATGGTCAGTAATCTAAGAAATTTTTGTTTATTTAGCAGAAAGCACAGAAAGGAATGCATTATAATTAATCCTTTAGGGAGAGGAAGGAGAGGGCGTGGCACGCTCCTACCTAATGGGCATAATGTAAGGGTATACGGTGCACCTCCTTGGTGCAAAACACAACTCCAACTGGGTCTTGCCTGACAAATGAAAATATGGTAACCTAATCGTTTGTACCTTCATATTATTCTGAAAACAAAAATTCTGTAGGTTGACCAGGCACGGTGGCTCACAGCTGTAATCATAGCACTCTGGGAGGTCAAGGCAGGTGGATTGCTTGAGCTCATAAGTTTGAGACCAACCTGAGTCAGAGCGAGACCCTGTCTCTACTAAAAATAGAAAAATTGAGGCAAAAACATCACTTGAGCCCAAGAGTTGGAGGTTGCTGTGAGCTATAATTCCATAGCACTCTACCCAGGGTGACAGCTTAAGACTCCATCTCAAAAAAAAAAAAATCCTTTAGGTGGGTATTTTTGTTTGTGTGCTTGTTTGTTTTCTTTTTTTTTTTTTATTGAATGGTAGCTATGTACATTAATGCACTTCTGGGGTACAGTGTGGGGTTTTCACATGCAATCCGAAATACTTTCATCAAACTGATCAACACAGCCTTCATGTCATTTTCTGTTATTGTTTTAAAACGTTCTCATTCTACTCTTAGAGAGTTTCACTTGTACTGTAAGATAAACCTCAAAAATGGTCCCTCCAATCCCCCTTCCTCCACCCATTCCCCCCTCCCTTCTCCCTCCCCCCTCCCCACATTCTTAGGCTATTTGGTCATAGCTTTCATATAAAAGGTATAAATTAGTTTCATAATAGGGGTGTGTACATTGGATACTTTTTCCTCCATTCTTGTGATACTTTGCTCAGAAGAACATTCTCCAGCTCC
>CAUYQV010079170.1:0-40169 GCA_963574575.1 Galagoides demidoff
GAGGCAGGAGACTCGCTTGAGCCCAGGAGTTGGTGGTTGCTATGTGCTGTGATGCCATGGCACTCTATCCAGGGGGATAGCTTGAGGCTCCATCTCAAAAAAAAAAAAAAAAAGAAAGAAAGAAAAGAAAAAAAGAAGATATAAAATTGTATATACATTCTGATCTCTTTTTAAAATAAAAATGTATTTTTTTATATATGTAACTATATTTGTCTTTTCAACATAATGGTATATGACATCCTATCAGGTTCATATTTATAGAATTGACTTTTAAAATTTATATGCGATTCTCAGAAGTGTGGTTGGGGTATCGTAGAATAATTCTATTCTTAGGTTTTTTTTTTTTCTATTCTTAGTTTTTTGAGGAAACTTCCAACCATTTTCCATCATGGTTGTACTAATTTGCATTCCCACCAATAGTGGACATGGATACTCTTTGCTACACGTTCTTGCCAACATTTGTTATCTTTTGTCTTTTTGCTAAAAGCCATTCTGAGAGGTATAAGATGACTCCTCACTGTGGTTTTAATTTTCATTTCCCTATTATTAAGCAATGTTGAGCATTTTTCATATACCTGTTGGTCATTTATATGACTTCTTTTGAGAAATGTCTATTCTCAAATCTCTCTCTCTTTTTTTTTAAATAGAAAATTACCTCAGTGTTAAATAATGGTTATCTCTGGAAAGTGGAATATTGTGTAATTTAACACAATAAATAAATTTTAAATATAAAATTTCTTCTTTGTTTTTTCTTTTTAAAATTATTTTATTTAGAGACATAATCTCACTCTGTTGCTCAGGGCTAGAGTGCTGTGGCATCAGCCCAGTTCATAGCAACCTCAAGCTTCTAGGGTCAAGGTATCCTCCTGCCTCAGCCTCCCAACTAGCTGGGACTATAGGCACCTGCCACCACTCCTGGCTAATTTTTTTCTGTTTTTGGTAGAGACAGAGTCTCATTCTTATGCAGGCTGGTCTGGAACTCCTGAGCTCCAGTGATTCTCCAGCCTCAGTGTCCCAGAATCTTAGGATTTCAGGTGTGAGCCACAGCCCCCAACCTATTTTTCGTTATTTTTCATATTTTCTGTGCTGACTATGCTTCTTTTAGAATTAGAAAAATATACAAAGAATTTAAAACAAACAATATTACCTAGTATTTAAAGAAATCCAAATGAAATTTTTATTTTTGTGTCTTTCCAAATAAATAAGGAAATACAGGGTAAAGAGTAATTGTCCTGCTGAGCATGTTTTGTGGTTACTAGTGCTGCCTCACCGTTTCAGGCGTGTCTGCGGAACTCCTGCTGTTGCCTAACAACCTGCCCTCACACAACAGAAATAGAAACATGATGCCACATATCCTTCAAAATACAACTTGGCCCTCTGTGGATGGAGAGTGTCTTGAAGAGAGACCGGATATTTCTAAATTTGCTGGTGCTGCTTCTCTCATTTGCTCTCAGATCGTACTACTCTTGGGTAGCCCCAACAGGTTGCCAACTCAGCTAGTTAAGCAAACTACATTACAGGTCATGCTGAAGCAGTCCCCATGGGCCAGTGAGTGGGGTGCAGGTGGAGAAGAAAACCAGCTTCTGAGTTAAAACATCCTGCCTGTATTTTGAAGGCCCTGATGGCACATCAGCTAGGGTCCAGATGCTAACCAAGGTGAACCTCCCATAATCAGGTTGCCATGTTCCCAGGTCGAATTGGTGGCCTTTGGGGGCCAGAGGTGAACATTTCCCCTGGCCATGAAGGGGCATCTCAGAGGGAGATGAATGGAAGGATCATAAGATCCTGACCACATGCCAGGTATAGGGGATTATAAGGGCTGATAGCTCTTCTCAGTAACTGAAAGGATTTATTCTGCTTCTTTCTTGGTGGCAAGGTCCTGAAAAGAGAGATGCTTCTTAGAATGTCATGTTATGGGCATGGAATACACCTGAAGTAAGTAGAATTGTTTGGAGGGATTTGGCACTTCACCCAAGCCCTGGGCACCCCTGGCTATTGCTGTTCTTTGACATGAGCCATCTGTCTAAGGCTTGGCCACTCATACACTGCTGGGTGCCACTGATGGTATTTGCCTCTGGGGATCCTGTAATCCTTTACTGATGAGTCCCTGGTGTTGACACCATCTGTCATTAGAGATACAGATGTCTCTGGACAGCTATCACCAATGTCTGTGCCACACAGTACACAGTTGTCCATGTGCAGATTTAGTCTATTGAACTCTAGAGCCTCTGTGTGTGCTGATCCTCCCTGCCTAGTCATAAGCCTGCAGACTTTCTTTTTTTTTGAGACAGAGTCTCACTATGCTGCCCTTAGTAGAGTGCCGTGGCGTCATAGCTCACAGAAACCTCAAACTCTTGGGCTTAAGCAATTCTCTTGCTTCAGCCTCCCAAGTAGCTGGGACTACAGGGGCCTGCCACAATGCCCGGCTATTTTTTGTTGCAGTTGTCATTGTTGTTTAGCAGGCCCAGGCCAGGTTTGAACCTGCCAGTCTCAGTGCATGTGGTGGGCACTTTAACCACTGTGCTATGGGCTCCAAGCCAATCTTTATTTTTCTGATAAGGAAACCCAGCCTCAGAAATGTGAAGTAACTTGCCCATGAATGCAGAGTCAATATGTTGGGACTCATCGCAAATCTCTCTGCCTCAGGAGTTCACCATCTCTCTCTGCGTTAGGGAAGCCCAGGGCCAACTGTCTTTTCCAATGTGCCTTTCTTTATTTAGTCACCAACATGCTTGCTACTCTGAGTTTTTCAAGGAATGGCTTTATTTTTTTCCTCATTTTGTCCCATTCAGCAAAAAGAATGAATACACGACTCCAGCAGTGTTTTTCAACCTTTTTTAAATCTCATGGCACACTTGGACCTATAGTTAAACTTCCATGGCACACTTAATTATGTTGATTTGAAAAAAAAAGAGTAAAAAAATAATATACTTACTATGCCTTGAACTTCTTTCAAAGATAATTTAATTAATGATCTTTAAAATTTTTCATGGCACACCTGAGACCCTCTCACAGCACAACAGCGTGCCATAGCACACTGGTTAAAAATCACTTTACTATAGGCTTATGATGACATAAATTTGATTTTCTTCTAGAACTGAAAGTATTTTTCTATTTGTATTTCTCAAGTCAAAAGAATTATTTCCTTCTTCCTAAAAGTCCAGAAACAGGTTAAACTTATAGAAGTTTCCAGGTTCAACAACTGGAATACGGAGCAGGTAAAAATGAAGCGACCTTGGGAACATCCCGAGGAGAACCACCTCCTCCGTTTGTGGCTTTAGCCCTCAGCCACAGCCAGCAGCCCCAGCTGCAAAAGGATCTTACCACTCACTCTGATTCTAGTGCCTTTTAACATTCACGCGAAGTTTTCTCTCATCCCGAGATCCTCATGCTCTTGCACACTCCTGTACACATGCCACTCCCTAAGCCTGGAATGCCCTTCTTCTTCTTTGCCTGGAGAACTCCTTTCTCCTAAAGACTCTGATCAAAAGTCACTGTCCCTCTGGGACCACTTAATGCAAAGCATGCTTATTGGTTCACTTCCCTGTCATGCATTTAAAAGTCCAATCATTGAAGGCAAAAGCCTGGTCTCATCATCTTTGGAATAGCTCTGGATCTGAGCTCTCAGCCTGCATATAATATCTGCTAAATTAAGGTTTTGTAATCTGTATATATCAAAAGCTACCAAGTTCCATTCTACTTAGCAAAGTATCTCATGAATGGAAAAGCAAACACCCCAGGTACAGCACTAACTTGAAACTAGTAGATGAACAACTACAGGTCCTCACAAGAAAAAAACACAATTAAATTCAAATAGGGGAAAGGGGAGAAAGGGAGAGGGAGTGGGGGATGGGTAAGCCAGGGTGCTACTTAACAAATGCAAATAATGTCACCCAATCATATGTACCCTTATATTAATCTGGAATTTAAAAAATAAATAATACAAATAACAATTAAAAAAACTACAAAGTTTCTATTCCCTTTGACCCAGTCACCTGCATGGCAAGGAATTTGTCCCAAGGAATTATTGAACAGGAGGAAAGAAATCACACAGATGAAAGTGTTACAAAATATGTATTTGCCATAAATTTGAAACAAGTTAAATGTTTAACAACAGAGTAATGTGAGTAAATTATGGTAACTGATCTTGAAGGAACATGATTCATTCTCTTATTCATTAAACAAATATACAGACTGCCAGGAGTGTGTCAGAAATATAGCAGTGAATCAGATATTACGTCTGCCTTCAATGAATACGCAATATGGCAGAGTCTTCTAAAACGATAATAACAAAACTATGAAGAAACAGAGAGCTGTTTGGGGTCTAATGCTAAGAGAGAAAAAGCAGATTACCAAACTGTACGTTATGATTGCAACTGTAAACAAGTGAAAGTGAAAACAAAGTCTATATGGGTGAGTGCAGGAATAACAATATTGCTGTGGTTAGATTATGGATGACTTTTTCTTTAGCATTATTGTAATTGTTTTTTAGGCTTTAAAGTTCTATGTAGGTCATCTCAAATGTTTCTGAAAAAAGAAAGCCTCTCCAATGGCCCTAGCTTCTCTGGTTGGCAGTAGCATGAATGATTTTATTTTTCCCACATGAGTAGGGACTTGCCATGGGGCAATCATGAGGAAATCTCCAGGCAATCCAGGAGAACCGGGTTAGGGAAAGCCACCAATCTGTACACTTAGGAGTGCTCTTTGGGTGCCATAGTAGGACCTCTGTGTCTGGGTCACATCAGACAGCAGAATTTGCAGGCTGCTCCAAGTTCCATCAGTGCCTCCACTTAGGCACAGTACAATGGTGGCAGGTGTGGGGAAAGTTGAAGTCTAGGAACCACGACAAGAGGGTTGTGATCTACAAGAGTTTGTGGTGGTTTTTCGTGTTAGAAAGGACGCTCCCTAAGTATAAGGTACCATTATCCCCCTTCTACAGATGTAGAAGGTTGGTTGGCTCCAAGCTGCCCAGTGTATAAGTAAAAGAGTTGGGGTTGAAATCCATCACTCCTCACTTTGGGGCAGGTGTTTTTCTATTTGTCTCCTGGGCCTGAGAGCAGGCAGAGATACATGAGGTCACATGGGAGAGACCTGGCTGAGAGGACGGCTGGTGTCCCTTGGGAAGAGGGAGACTATGAGGGATCTGTTGGTGGAGCCTCATGATGGAGGGTTCTGGAGGCCAAGCATTTGAATTTGGACTTGATGCAGTGGGCAGTGGGAAGCCCTGGTAGATTTGGAGACATGATAGAAGTGGAATTATTGATGAGGGGGCTGGCAATGGATGCTGGCTGGTGTGATTGGGAGAGAGGCTGGGTCAGGAACACGGTAAGGATGGTGTGCAGCTTTTGTCCTGTTTCATCAGAATAATACCCACCCCTCCAACTTCTTGCAAATATGTCTTCTTGTACTTCTAACTGTGAGATTTAACTGAAACTACCCTCTTATGTATTCCTTCCCCATGGATACCACCATCTGGTCCAGGGATGGGCACCTGATACAAACTTGGCCATTTCTCACATGTAAAAATCCTTCCCTAGGAATTTTGCTCTTGGGACAAAAAAGTCATGTGCATCGGTTTCTCTCTTGTAATAAAGCTATGTTATGTGAGTCTGAGAGATATGTTACTACTCAAGATTTGAGACCCAGAGAGAGGAAATTCTAGCGAGGGTCAAGCCTTGGTTTCCACTCACCTTGAAGGCTCAGCCACCCCTTTGCCCATGTCACAGTACGAACACTGTTTGCCACCCCCCTAAACTAGTCTGGCTTGAATTTTTGTCATTTGTAAATATAAACAAAAATGCCCTGACTTTTGGTGTAAAAGATATGTCTCTCTTTATCATTCAAATTTTGAGCATAATTCTCAAAAAACTCTAGGGTTGGTCTGTAGGCCTTGGGCCCACCCATTTCTTGCATGTAAAAAACAACAAAGAAGAAAACATGTCCTCACTATTCAGTGTCAGATTCAGGAGCTTTGGGTTCTCTGTAGAGACAAGGCCTTGAGGATCCATTCAGAGAAGGAGGGATCCATCTCCATCACTCGTGTAGTAAGTGAAATTGCTGCTCAGAACACTTCCCTGCCTGCTCCTTTGTGATTCAGATGGGGAGAAACTGACATGGACTGGACGCCCACAGAAGATAGCCAGGCATTTCCCATACAGGTGGTAAAGGTATCTTCTGAACTTCTCTCCAGCAAATGCATAGATGAGGGGATTGAGACAACAGTGGCTAAGTGCAAGTGTCTCAGTCACACTGAGGGCCAACTTTATATCCCTCCTTGTGTCGCAACTGGGAAAGAAGTCATAGAGCTTGAGTGTCTCCAAGAAGATCATAACATTGTAGGGTGTCCAGAAGAGGAAAAACACGATGACCACCAGAAAGATCAGTTTGATGGCTTTAGCTTTCTTTTGATTCTTGCAGGCAAACAGTGTCCGGATGATTCTGAAGTAGCAGTAACTCATAATGAGCAGAGGGAGCAGGAAGCCAAGAAAATTTGCTTCCACATTGCGGAGCACAGGCCAGATTTCCTGAAGGACCTCAGGGTAGTCACCAAGGCATTCGTTTTCTGTTTGCTTTGTGAACATGAACTGGGGTGTTGCCACAAAAATGGCTGCTGCCCAGACGCTGAGGCTGATGGTGACGCCATGTTGCACAGTTCGGTTGTTCATGGAGTTGGCGGCCAGGACAATGGCGAGGTACCTATCGATGCTGATGATGGTGATGAAGAATATGCCTCCAAAATAGCCAATGAAGAAGAAGGCGGTGGTGAGTTTGCACACAGCATTGTGGAAGCCTTCCTCACTTATCGTATAGTGAGTCCAGAAGGGCAAGGTGGCAACAAAGAGCAGATCAGACAGGGCTAGGTTCAGGAGGTAAATGTCAGTAATGCTCTTGGGCTTTCTGCTGTTGGTGAGGGCCAACACCACCAACATATTTCCCACTAGGCCAAAGGCGAAGACAAGGGAGTAGAATATGGACAGGAAGACAGTCCCAAAGGCCACAATGTCCCCAATGTAACAGACTTCAGCAGACTCGTCATACTCAAAGTTTTCCAAAGATTCAGTAGACAGGCTGGCCATGGTGAGGCCCTGTATCAGAAGGTAAAACAAGTAACACTGTTAGTTCTCAGAGGAACATAGGTGGAATTCTGACTGGCCCCACACATAGGCAGGCAGGAAGAAACTAACATTTGATGGACGTTTCCCAACTTCACACATGCCATCTTGTCTAATCCCTGCAACAGTCTTGTGATGGAGGCTGCAACAGACTCCTTTGATAAGAGAGGCATCCACGTACCCGAGAGGCTTAATGACTTACCCAAAGTCACACAGGAATGGCTTAGAGAACATTTGGATCTAGCTTTTTTGAAGCTTAAGATAAATCTCTCTCCACTTTTTTTTTTTTTTTTAACTTTAAAAAGTCTCTCCAGAAGGTAACTAGTTTGCTCAAAATGTAGATGGGGAAGAGAGGACCACAAGCAGGAAGCATGGGTGGGATGGTGGGGTGCAGCCAAAATTCACCCCTCCCATCTAACCTGCCCCAAGGTGACTCTCCACCCTCTCCCTTTATTTCCACTTTCTCCATCTTCTGTCTCCTCATTTCTCCTCCATGAAGCTAGGCCTGGAAAAGAGGCCTCAGAACTGCTCAGAGCTGACCAACATCCAGAAGCTTTCATCTTTTTTTTTTTTAAATAGGTAAAAGCAGCAATGACCACAGATTATGCAATACAATTTCCTGCGTTTGGGGAAATCTCAGGGGTCAGCACATCTGGGATGCAATGGATGACCCTCTCTGGGAAAGCCACCTTTGTAATCATTATTTCTTCCCCACTAGGCAGGGAGCTATTTCTCTTCCTCTTCCTCTTGGAACCAACAAGTCCTTCTCTTCTTTAGCAGGGCTCAGAGTCATACATAAAGTGACTCACTTTTGGGGGGTTGTCCAGGACTTCCTGATTTTAGACCTGTGAGTCTCCGATCAGATACCCCTCAGTCCCAAGCAAACCAGGATGGGAGGTCATCCTACAGCCCTAAGTGAAGAAAAGGTGCTGCCACCATCCAGGGGCTCTGCAGTCACAGAAGGGACCCCTGATCTAATGTGGGATGGGCTCACATAGCCTGCTGGGCTGGGCCCCAGTTCCTGATTTACCCAATGGTCACCAACACTGGGCTTCATTTTGGCCTCCCGTTATCTATCACCTGTTTCCTTCTGAGCAGCAATTGAAAACTAAGACATTTCCATACAGGTTGGGTAGTAATGCTCGGCCCACTCCCTGCTCTTCCCAGCTGGGATGTGCAGGCCACTTACTCTAGCGCCAGCTGAGAGACAGCCCTTTGCTTCTCTGAGAACCTCCTCCTCGTCCTTGTGATGCCACGGACAGGTTCCTCAGGAACTCTGAGTGCGCGCAGACTTACCTCCTGGTTGACACTGCCACCCTTCTCACCACAACTTAAAGCAAAACTCACACTTTAACCAAGGGAAATTTCCACGCCTCCCTAAATCGTTTCCATGATGGTTTTACCCAAGCTGTCTGGCCAAGGTGAGGCCCCTCCCCAGCCAGGCTGTTGTCTCCCTCTTCCCAGACTCTGCTCTGTGTCCTGAATCTCACACACATTCTCCCACAGTGGAGGGGGTCAGGCTGTCCTACCTGGGCCTGCTCAGGCTGGGAGGGAGTTCTCAAGCCTGGGGACCAGGTATGCTTTCTTTGCTTCAGAGAACCTCTGGCTGTGACCGTAACCAGTCAATCCTATGTAAATCGAATAGTATGAAATTGCTGACATGAAATGTTTGAGCCACGGGGATGTCAGTTTCCTATTACCCAAGCTCATATATGGGGAAACAGGAATGGCTACTTAGCTCAGGTAGCTTGTTACAGAGCATAATCTTTCCAGATGTGCTGCTATATAAGAACAGAGGTAGTCTTTAGTGGTCCTATGTTAGGGACACTGGGCTAGCCACACTCTGCCTCCCATTTCTCCCTGGTAAAAAGAACTGGCAAAGCTGAACTCAAATGGAAACCAAAGCCCCTAAAAATTAGTCTTCACCTGTCTGTGCCTGTGGTCTGCCCCTCAGGACAGTATCTTCTGTGGACTTGGGCACTCCTGAGGTTGTCCTCTCTGGCTGAGTGACAGGTGAGCATGGCAGCTCTGACCCTGATGTTTGTCGTCTGCAGGACTGGGATCCATTCTTACAAGCTGTTCTAAGGGGAGCACCTGGCATAGGTTGTTGTATACAACAGGCACTTACTAAGCATTAGCTTTGTTTTCTGCATTTTGTGAGGAAGCAGCAGCCCTCTGGACCTTTAGGTTCATCAAGGCTGCCTGTGGACTCCAATGTTTCCTCTCCACCCTGGGCATTATGGGACTTTGGTTGTTAAAAGTCAATTTATTTTTTTCCCTGAAGTGAAACATGCTTTCTTTTCAAATTATTTGGGAGAAGGGGGAGCAAGCCACTCTTTATTTATTTATTATTTTGTTGTTGTTGTTGAAACAGAGTCTCACTATGTCACCCATGGTAGAGTGCGCACAGCAACCTCAAACTCTTGGGCTTAAGTGATTCCCTTGCCTCAGCCTCCCAAGTAGCTGGGACCACAGGCACCCACCACAATGCCCGGCTATTTTCCTTGTTGCAGTTGTCATTGTTGTTTTAGCTGGCCCAGGCTGGGTTTGAACCTGCCAGAACCCACCAGCCTCAGTGCACATGGCTGACGCCCTACCCACTGAGCACAGGCGCCACCCTAGCCACTCTTTATTGAGCTTTTACTAACCAGACAGGCCCTGCATGCCTCATCATCTATTTTCCTCTCTGTAATTCTGAAAGAAAAGTTTCTTTTTAATTTACTGCTCTGCTGAATGGCTTAGCCTAAGGGCCAAGTATAGGCTTAGCCTTTATTTGTTTTTTTTTTTTTTTGTTATTGTTGTCACCCTGAATAGAGTGCCTTGGCATCATAGCTTACAGCAACCTCCAATTCACACTCAAGCAATCCTCTTGCCTCAGCTTTTCTATTTTTAGTAGAGACGGGGTGTGGAGTGACTCACTTTTGCTCAGGCTGGTCTCAAACTTGTGAGCTCAAGCAATTCACCTGCGTGAGTCTCCCAGAGTGCTAGGGTTGCAGGAGTGAACCACCACACCTGACCCTAAGGCAATATTTGTGACAAGAGGGAAAGGAAGATTGGTACAAGCGTGTGGAGGAAGCAGAGATACAAACAAGTAATGGATTGCCTGGCCAAGTGGCAGGGGTGTCCCAAATCCAGCCCCCTCGCCTTGCTGGGTGCCTGGGCTCAGGGCTGTCATGCACACAGGGAACCATCTCTAATGTGCACCAAGACTCCAAATAAGCCAGAAGTGGTCCTGGTTGGAGGGGCGTGGTTCTCACTCAGAAGATACACATGAGGTCCCCATGTCACAGGCTCAGCGTGGCAGGGGGCTCACAGAAAGATAACACAGTCTTAGCCATGAAGGAGCTTAGCATCTGAGCAGGGAAATTCACACAGACTAAGATTTTGCTAAAGACAGGATGGTGGAAGTGGGTCAATGTATCCTCTGCAGATGGGATGCAATTTCAGGTAACACTGTGGGAGGGATGACTTTGCCTGGCTGGTAGTGATACTGCTTTATTGAGAGCCAAGTGGCTGGTCATGGGCATCAGTCTGTTTTGGGACCCCTCCCTGCCATGCAGAGGGTGGAGGAACAGCAGGGCTCAGCAGCCCTCACCCTGCCTCTCTCCCAGTGTAGTGTCCCCAGCAAAGACCCCAGAGCTGTCCCAGTGTGCACTGACAGTCATTGCAGCAAGCTGGAAATACAAATAAAAGGAAACAACCCCCAATGTCTGTCAGTAGGGACAGATCAAAGTACAATAAATCTAATTCATGGAATGCCAAGCACCTGCCTACAAACAAAAAACAGGCAGAGCTACATATTCTGTTAGGAAACAATTTCTCAGATATACTAGTAAACAAAAAGAGCTTGCTGAGGTACCGTATAATGCATTTTTATAGAAAAGAATGATGTGTGTGTGTGTTTTGTATAGGTTTAAATATCTCTGAAGAGACACAACTATCTCTGGAGAGGTTCTGGAGACTGGAGGATGGAGAGAAGGAGACATAGTTTTCATGTAGAATTTTTTATCATATGCACATATTACTTGTTTTGGCAAAAATATCAAGTTATTTGGGTCTTTAAAAATAAAAATAGACAAAATATAGTCTGAGTTATATGAAAAACAGAAATAAAGAAGTAACCTAGTAACAAGCACACTACACTTGCTCAATAAGTGGTAGCTGACACATAAAAGCATTATCTCTGCTTTATGGGCAGGTAGATGTGCTCAGAGAGGGTGAGTAACTTGCTCAAGGCCACACAGATTATATGTGGCAGGGCTGCAATTAGGGCCCAGAGGTGTCCAGCCTCAGCACTAATTTTTTTTTAAACTTAGCATTACAGCCCTCCCTCAATTTCTTCTCCCAAGGCTACAAGTTCCTAAGAGAAGAACCACATCTTTTTAGTAAGCCAGTATTCATCAGAATTACAGGCTTGGCACAGAGTCCATGCCATATGAATATTTGTAAGAGGATAAATACTGTTTCCTCCTCCTTCATTCTAAGGAGTACCATGAGAGTAGTGTTGACAGCACCCTATTAGTTGCCCTGCTCCTGTGGGTGCTCACAAGGCACAAAAGGGTACGATCTGATCACAGGCCAGGGGCCCTGGAGCTCTGAGAACTTAGGAGGTGCCTGGTGCGTTGACTGGATGAGTGAATGAAAAGCCTAAAGGAGGAAGAAAAGAGATGCAGCAGCCTGGCAGCGTGAAGCCTCACAGATGCGCACAGGCCCCCCAGCTCTCCACAGTCAGAACACGGCTTGGAAGCTAAAACCTCTCACCTTGGCTGGGGACAGTGGCTCAGGCCTATCACCCTAGCACCCTGGGAGGCCGCGGGGGGCAAGGGAGTTTGAGGTCACAGCTACAACGATGCCACTGCACGAGATAGAGTGAGACCCTGTCTCAAAACAAAACAAAACCCCAAACCCAGACCCTCTCATCTCCAGTAGTACTTTCATGTGCGGCTATTGAGCATAACCGATTATGAAACAGATACCATCATAACGCAGCCGCTCTGTCTTCTATGCAAACGTCAAGAATCAGTGAGTCATGGGAGGCATGGGGCTTTATCTGCTGGAAAGGAACTTTTTTTTTTTTTTTGAGACAGAGCCTCAAGCTATCCCCCTGGGTAGAGTGCCATGGCATCACAGCTCATAGCAACCCCCAACTCCTGGGCTCAAGCTAGTCTCCTGCCTCCGCCTCCCAAGTTGCTGGGACCACAGGTGCCAGCCACAACGCCCGGCCATTTTTTGGTTGCAGCCATCATTGTTGTTTGGCGGGCCCGGGCTGGGGATGTGAACCCACCACCTTAGGTGTATGTGGCTGGCGCCTTAGCCGATTGAGCCACAGGCGCCAGGCTGAAAGGAACTTGTAGTCTGTGTACTCAAGCCAGTTCAAACCTGCCCTTGAGAACCAAAGCCATACCCTGTGAGAGTGCCATTCATGTCAGACTTCTGATAGCGGTGAAGGACATCTCCTTCAGCAAATTATTCCACTGAACTTGGTGGGTTTAGCAAGGGTACCTTTTTAGGAATGTTGGGCCTCAGCTGAGTAGATCTTTTATTTCTGGATCCTCTGAGATTTTCAAGGTTTGGGAGACAGGGCCTCTTGGCAGCAGATGAGAGTGTGGTCTGCCCTGGGGGGAGGTCACAGGCCTGCCAGGGGTCTAATTAGCTTTCACCTTTGGCTGGTCCATGGGTTTCATTTGCCCCTGAGGACACCCGAAACCAAGAGTAAGAATTCAGTGAGATAAGCCTTTGCAGCATCTGCTCAGCTAGTTTCCTACTGACAAGGGTGGGAAGCAGCAGCATGAAGCCAGTGCAGGACTATAAAGGCCCCATCAGCTGCAGTTGGCTGCAGTTCACAACTGAGGGCAGTAGCCAATGTAAGTCTTCTCTGGGCCTCCTTGCCCCCAATTTAGTTATAGTCAATGTTTCTGAGCTGGAAGTTCGAGCTAAACCTAGAAGCAGAGCTTTGAATGTGCATATGTTTTATACCCAAGCAGAACTGAATTCTGTATGCTCAGCTTTGTAAAATTCCTCACTCTCCTCCACTGCCAATCCTGGTCTACTTCCTCTGGCCCACTTCCTTTTCTCACGCTGCTTACTTATTTTTTAACTCTTTTTTTGTTTGGGGGGAGTCGTTACCCATTGTTTCCAATCAGCTTCCCTTTTCTATACTTCCCTTCTCTTTGAGGTGGCCCCAATCCATTTTCTTCTTCTATCCAACATCCTTTTTTATGTGGCTTTCCCCCTCTCCTTTGGGTTCACAATCAGCTTACTGTTTTCTAAATCCAATGTTACCTTCTTTTAGTTTTTGTACCCTCCCTGGTCTCTGTTTATGGCTTTTTAGTAAACCCTTGAGTGAAGACTGGGCTTTGAGGTTCAGTCTAGTGCCAGGAAAATTGTGAGACTTAATTTTTTTCTTTGTAACAAAGAAAAGTTGAGAATTGCTTGAACCTCAATCCAAACATTCCCCATGGGCATGCCATTGTACTATTTGCATTCCAGAATCTGACATACCCCCCAAAAGCCCCAGTTTAGAAGAAGAGGCAGCCAGTCCAGGGTGCCTGCTAAGTGTTATGCTCCACACACAAGATGCCACTTAATTCTCTCAACAACCTCACATGAGAAATGATATCCTCACTGTACAAACTGATCAAGAGAGTCTCAGAGACATTTGGTTAACTCATCCAAAGAAACAAAAGAGCCAGAATCTCAGCTCCAGATGAACCTCTTCATGAAGCCAGTGCTCTTGCGTCACTCCAGGGAAGAGGAATTTGAAGGGTACCATGGGCCACTTCTCTAAAACTAGAAATGAAAATGGTAGACTCAGACTCCCTGAAAAGAAGCTGGTCCATGGCATAGCCCTGAATTGCCTAGGTTTCTCCCTTCTGGACTCAAAACCGAGTAGGCTGATCCTCAGGTAATGGCAAGTGGAAAATGGGAGGGTTGGGTTTTTTTGGTTTTGTTTTTTGGGTTTTTTTTGAGACATTATGTCACCCTTGGTAGAGTGCTATGGCATCACAGCTCACAGCAACCTCAAACTCTTGGGCTCAAGTGATTCTCTTGCCTCAGCCTCCCAAGTAGCTGGGACTACAGGAGCCCACTACAACGCCTGGCTATTTTTCTGTTGCAGTTGTCATTGTTGTTTAGCTGGCCTGGGCTGGGCTAGAACCCGCCAGCCTCAGTGCATGTGGCTGGCATGGTAACCACTGAGTTACGGATGCCAAGCCAGGAAGGTGGGTTATTATTTGCCACCCTCTCTAGACATCATAGTTGGTCTTCACCTATAAGGACTACTAGCTAGAGAATAAAAGGCTGAAGCCTGGGCTGCTAGCCTATTCCCTGTCTTCAAATATATCATAGTGCTTCTAAGGGTCACATATTTCACAGGGGCCCAACCATTTCATGTATGGATGGCTGGGAGATGCTGGACAAGCCACTCCAGCTCTGCCTCAGTTTTCTGATGTGTGAAATGAAAGCTCTGGACCAGATCACTTCTTTTCAATAAGAATCAAACACCCAAGGAAGCAGTCTAAAAGAGCAAGGTGTGTCCTAGGTCAGGAAAAGTATGATCTAATGCCAACAGAATGTCTGTCGAGCACTCTGCCCAGGGAACATGATGCTTTTGGGTCATAGCCTATGAGTGCTCAGATGAGGTTCTGTTGGGAGATAGAGACCTGGATCGGTTGACTTTGAGTCTTGACAAGTCTTATTTATCACCTTGAACTAGACAGGAAAGGTATCAATCTGCTGCTATGCCCACACTCCTAGCTATTTGGGAATCCAAGTTCTAACAGGCTCTGATACATTGCCCATTTATGATGACAGCCATTTTTGTAACACCATCCCTTAGGCTACAGAGAGAGCTAAGGCTGAAGGGCAGATGGAAGATGCTAAGGAGCTATAGGGAAAAAAATGTCCTCCTTCCCTGTGTAAGTACAGTGAGTGACTGTCTATTCCTGTGGCAATGAGCCCATATAAAACAGCATGGCATGACTACACACCAGGGTTTTATATGGGCCAAATGCCTACCCACAACAAAAAGTAGCAATAGGAGAATCCTGCTGGGTTAATGAGTTGCCCCTTTATGAATTCTGCCATTATTTTGGGTTTGACACCTCTCCCTTCCCTTTCCTCTTCAAAGTCCTTTATGGTATTTATTTATTTCTGTCAAAGTAAACTGTGAAATTTTGAAAGGAAATGCTTTATGACTCTTTTCTAATAATTTAGAAAGAGACAGACTTGTTAACTATTCAATTATAAAATCAATTTATTTTGAGCATCTTTATCATATGATAGTGTAAGGACAAATAAAAATTTAAAAGTACCTCATATTTTGCCATGTATGATGCATACTTTTTGCCCTTTTTTTTTTTTTTTTTGAGAAAGAGTTTCACTTTGTCACCCTTAGTAGAATACCATGGTATCATAGCTCACAGCAACCTCAAACTCTTGGGCTCAAGTGATTCTTTTGCCTTAGCCTCCTGAGTAGTTGGGACTATAGGCACCCACCACAACGCTTGGCTATTTTTAGAGATGGGGTCTCACTCTGGCTCAGGCTGGTCTCGAACCTGTGAGTTCAGGCAATCTACCTACCTTGGCTTCCCAAAGTGCTAGAATTACAGGCGTGAGCTACCGTGCCTGGCCTTTATCCAAATTTTTGAGCAACAAATTAGGATGTGCATTATTCATGGGTAGTACCAGCTTGTGAGTGGGCCCCCTGGGGTCTCTGCACCTTCCTGCCTGGACCTGGCAGGCACATAGGGTTCCAGCCCAGGAGCATCTAGTATCCATTGGGAGCAGCCTAGAGCAGCCTCCACCAAGTGCTGTAATCAGTAGAGAGGGTGGTGGTGGGGCTGGTGAGGTGGGCTGAAGGCCAGAGGCCAAGCCACATACAGGGGACCAAAAGTCCTGTGTAGGCTCCAAGGACCCACATGGCTGCCCATGGGCCAAGTGGCCTCAGAAGCTCCCACCCTGCCAGCCATGTGTGCAAGCATCTCAGCCATGGTCCGCAATGTGGCTGGGAGGGAAGGAAGCCGCAGCCTTCACAGAGTGCGTGGATGCAGGAGGGCAGTGTAATCTGCACACTTCTCAGGGGAGCATTAGCCCTTCACAGGTGTGTCGCTCTTAACTGAGAGCTGGCCACTTTCTTGAGGGGCATTTTCCTGAAAGCTTGAGCCAAAAATGTGGGTGGATGTTACACATGGGAGCACAGTATACCATAGCAAAATATGGTCAGAGACCTAATTCTTATTGTTGAAATAAGGGAAATTCTTCCCACTTCCTCTTTTCTTAGAGTGTTTATTTCAGAAAACTGTGAAAGTAGTTTCTCCTTTCTTGAAATATATGTAAACCCTTTTGAAACTTGATAGACCTTTTGTTGGCCTTTATGGCCTAGGAAAGTCTCAAGGACGTAAGCATCAACCCTTTGAAGTGAAGACTTCAAGGCCAGGGCTGTTTTATTCTGAATGGAGGGGTTAGGTAGGGATGCAGAGAGAGCCAAGGTTGAGGAAGCAAGAGAAGGGTAACAGAGGGGCCTCAAGTTCCTCACTAAGGAACTATAAGAAATATAAAGACTCTGAAAATAGGCACACACACTAATTGTTCTGAGTTCTTTCTAGCACACTCTTTGGGGCTATCTGCTCCTTTCATGGTCTGAGATAATTTACATTATTATTATTATCTATAATGTATTATTTTATTATATATTATTATCTACACACTATTATCTATAACCTGTAGAAAACTAATGGAAGTGCAAATAATTATTGTTTATGGAAATACATGTCATGTCTGGTAGAGATGCATTGAATTAAGCAACTTATGGATAGAGATCAATTTTGTGTTTATTTGTAAATTCATTTCAGGATTTCTGAAAGCAGCTCTCCCATGCTAGTGCTGTGACTATAGTCTGTTCGTTCTCATTGATGTAGGGGATCCCATTGTGTGAATAGTCCACAGTTTATTGTCATTTCTACCGCTGATACACATGTGAATGCTTTCAGTTTGGGGCTAGTTTGGACAATGTTGCCATAAAAATTTTTGTGTGTGTACATCTATAACATGGATACATTTTAAAAATTCAATGCTGAGCTACTTGGGAGGCTGAGGCAGGAGAATTGCCTGAGCCCAAGAGCTGGAGGTTGCTGTGAGCTATGACATCACAGCACTCTACTGAAGGTGACAAGGTGAGACTCTTTCGCTTAAAAAAAAAAAAATTCAATGCTGAGCCAAAGAAGTCAGACCAAAAAGTGGACCCAGGACAGGCATGGTGGGTCACTCCTATAATTCTAGCACCTTGAAAGGCTGAGGCAGGAAGATCATTTGTGCCCAGAAGCTCAAGAACAGCCTGGGCAACATAGTAAGACTTTATGTCTACAAAAAATTAAAAAATTACTCAGCCATGGTGGTACACACCTGTAGTCCCAGCTGCTCAAGAGGGTGAGGCAGGAGAATTGTTTGAGCCCAGGAGTTCAGGATCAGCCTGAGCAATACAATGTAACCCATCTCAAAAAAAAAAAAAAAGTAAAAAGAGGGTTGGGCGGTGCCTGTGGCTCAAAGGAGTGGGGCACCAGCCCCATATGCCAGAGGTGGTGGGTTCAAACCCAGCCCCAGCCAAAAAAAAAGTAAAAAGTGGGCCTCCTACATTAATCTAGGCATATGAAGATCAGAAATAGGCAAAGTTAAACCGTATTGCTTAGATGTGCATATTTAGGTTGGGTCAAATTATAAGGAAAAACAAGGAAGCAATCATCATAGAAGTCAGACGTGGTTACTCAGGGGAAAGGGAGAGGTTGTGGTCAGGAAGACGGAGGCTTCTGGAGTGCAAGCGAGGTCCTCTCCTCAGACAGTGACAATGAGGGAGATCCGTTTTCATGTGTTGTTAATTTGGACACTGTTCTTTCATTTCAGTGTGCTGTATTTGACTATAAACATAGGTTTCAGAAAAAGAACAAGGGTAATCTGGAAAGATAATTAAAGAGATGTAGAAAATATTGGGGAAATGCTTCAGGACATTGGTTTGGACAGTGATTTATTGATTAATCCCTCCCAAAGCACAGGCAACTAAAGAAAAATTAGATAAACAGGATCACATCAAGCTAGAAAGCTTCTGCACAGCAAAGAAAAACAATCAACGAAGAGAAGAGACAACCCACAGAATGGGAGAAAACATTTACAAACTATCCATCTCACAAGCGACGAATAACCAGAATATATAAGGAGTGCCAAAAACCAAACAGGAAAAAATCAGATTGAAAAGTGGGCAAAAGATCTGAATACACATTTCTCAAAAGAAGACATACAAATGGCCAACAGTATATGAAAAAATGCTCAACATCGTTAGTCATCAGAGAAATACCAAGCAAAACTATAATGAGATATCATCTCACCCCCGTTAAAACAAATTTTTATCAAAGAGACAGACAATTATGGAAGAGACAGATAGCAATGAATGCTGGTGAGGATGTGGGGGGGGGGAACCCTCACACACTGTTGCTGAGAATGTAAATTAGTGTAACCACTATGGAGAACAAGGTGGCGGTTCCTCAGAAAACTGAAATAGAACTACCATATGACCTAGCAATCCCACTGCTGGGTATGTATCCAAAGAGAGGGAATTCACAATATCGAAAAGATATGTGCATTCCCATGTCTAGTGCAGCACTGTTCACAACAGGCCACACTTGGAATCAACTTAAGTGTTCATCAATGGATTAATGAAGACATTGTGCTACATACATACACATGATGGAATATTATGGAGCTGCAAAAAGAATGAAATCCTTTTTGAAACTGAAACAACATAGATGGAACTACAGAACATAATATTCAGTGGAATAAGCCAAGCGCAGAAGACAAATCTTATATGTTCTCACTTATATGTGAGAGCTAATTATTAAAAACAATTGAGCTAATGGAGACAGAGAGTAGAATTATAGTTACCAGAGGCCAGAAAAGATAGCAGGGAGCAGGGATAGAAAGGGGATGGTTAATGGGTGCAGAAATGTAGTTGGATAGAATGAACAATATTTGATAGCATAACAAAGTGACTATAATCAATAAGTTAGGATACACTTTAAAATAACTATAAGAGTGAAACTGGAATGTTTCTTTTTTTCTTTCTTTTCTTATTTTTTAGAGACAGAGTCTCACTTTGTTGCTCTCAGTAGAGTGCCATAGCGTCACAGCTCACAGCAACCTCCAGCTCTTGGGCTTAGGTGATTTTCTTGCCTCAGCCTCCCGAGCTGAGGGCTACAGGTGCCCACTACAGGCACCCACTACAATGCCTGGCTATCTAGGGCCGGGCTCGATCCTGCTACCCTCAGTATATGGGGCCGGCACCCTACTCACTGAGCCACAGGTGCCGCCCAGAATTGGGATGTTTCTAATAATACCTGAAGTGATGGGTACATCAATTACCCTGATTTGACTAATCCACGTTGTAGGCCAATATCAAAACATCACATGCACCCTAGAAAGATATACAATTATTACATACCCATAATAATTAAAAATAAAAGAGATATACTATAGGTTTTCTTTCCTGCCAAGCTTACAATCTAAAATAGTTATACTTTGGCCAAACAAGAAGAAGAGATGGTTGAAATGCCAATGATGGGCAGATGGCTGCAAGAATCCCACCTGCATGGCAGCCAGCAGACTCTGAGCCCCCAACGAGGGCAGGCTGGATCTGATTGAGGTTCAGCTGGAAGCCCCAACCTTCCCGTGGCGTCCCTGAGCAGTGAGTGATGCAGGAGAGTGCAACTGCTTGGACTTCTTGGGCTGTGCTGCTGGGAATCAGAACAAGTCCTCAGAAAAGTCAGCTATGATCTGGACTCTGTCATTCTGACTCCACAGCCTCCTATGACTATGACCTGCTAGGAATCAGCAGTAGTTCCCCTCTGGGTTCAGCTCGTCTGTGACAGGTGCTGGTTCTGAACATTTTTGGTGCCCTGGATCCTGGGCAGGAGGTCTGGTTTGGGAGGACTACACCTGACATTGAGGCTCTTCCACAGCTACTCAGGTGAAGGAAGGTGCCTTCTGGGGTGAGGTGGGGTGGGGTGGGTGGGGAAGGGGATAGAAATGGGTCCTGAGCTGGGTCAGCTCTCTTGTGCCCCCATAGCTGTGGGTCCCTCACTAGCTCATTCAATAGTGGTCAGTGTTCTTTAGGTACCCAAACTTTCTGAGCCTGTTTCTTGAGCACCAAATATAGTCCAGGCAGTGTGGTTGGGATTTTATATATCGTGCCCTCATCCTCACAGAAAGTCCATGTGCATCCTTTACTTGGCTTCAAGGACTCATGGCTAATCTCCACTCTGAAAGCAAGAGAGGGACTTAGGAGGTGATGTGCACAGTCCCAAGTGCAGAGGCAGGACTTCGTTCCTAAGCCAAGCTGCCTCTGCCAGCCACCCGTAAAGTGAGGACAACTATGGAGCAGGGTTGGGAGGTGGGTTTTATGGAGCCTGGTGTGTGGCTAATGATAGTGGGTGCTCCTTTCCTAGGGTGTGGTAAGTACCAGGTCAGCGTGAGAGCTGAGAGGGATCACACTGAGACCGAGGCTGAGATGACCTCCTAGCCCACAGCCCTTTGTGAAGATAATCAAGCAGAGAAGAAGGTGAAAGAATCCATGCTGACCCTACTGAGCCCAATTTTCTTTTCTGGGACCCCCCCATCCCCAATCACTGCCCCCACCTCCCAACCCACAGTGGTCCCCAAGGCTCAGCAGTGCGGTTCCCCCTCCTACCTACCTCCTCTCGGGAAATCTTGGTCCTTCCACAGTGCCCTTGGGGCATAGATGACCTGCTCTGGAGCAGGGAAGGTTCTTTTTTTTTTGACTCCTCATTCATAGTTCGGTATAATTTTTTTTTTTTTGAGACAGAGTCTCTCTAAATCACCCTGGGTAGAGTGCTGTAGCATCACAGCTCACAGCAACCTCAAACTCTTGGGCTTAAGTGATTCTCTTGCCTCAGCCTCCCAAGTGGCTGAGACTACAGGTGCCCGCCACAATGGCCGGCTATTTTTTGGTTGTAGTTGTCCTTGTTCTTTGGCAGGCCTGGGCTGGATTCGAACCTGCCAGCTGGCACCCTAGCCACTGAGCTGGCAGGTGCCCAGCCCAGCAGGGAAGGCTTTTGTTTGCTTTCACATCCTTCAATCTTCTTTCCTTTTGCCTGCTTTTTTCTATCTCAAGTTTTCTATTCCTAGTATTTGAAAAATTTAAAAGAAAAAAAACCACTTTTTTTTTTTCAAATTTTTTGCGGGAAGGAGATGTGTGAAAGAATCCTAAAATTGTCAAGCCTTTCTCTGGACTCAGCTGTGAACTCACAAAGCGGGGACTGAAGGCTCTGTGAGGCTGTGATCGCCAGATACAAGGCAAGTACCGAAACACAAACTTCAGCCCCTCACTGGGCCTCTGGTGTTTCTCCTCCTGCCTTGCACCCAAGATTTCTTCCCAAGGGTCATGTTTTCCAATGACATAACCCTTTCTGGGCCCGGGTGTCTTCACAATGGTTTTAACAACATGTGTCAACATTGAACATTGAATTTGTGCCAATTTATTAATTGAAATAGTTTTAATTATAAACATAATATATGCCCATTATAAAAATTGTAGATGGCACCAAAAAAGCATGGAAGAAAAAGGGAAAAAAAGTCCCACAAAACTATACAATTCAACTTCCTAGAATCAACCACAGCAATCTTAGCTTTTCTCCTTTTAATCTTATACATATTTAGTATTAAGTGCATTTATATTTATATTAAAATGCAGATGCCATTTCCAAAACTATTTATTATTACTTTTTTTTTTAGAGACAGTGTCTCACTTTGTCACCCTTGGTAGAGTGCCGTGGTGTCACAGCTCACAGCAACCTCCAGCTCTTGGGCTTAGGCAATTCTCTTACCTCCCTCCTGAGTAGCTGGGACTATAGGCACCTACCACAGTGCCCGGCTACTTTTTGTTGCAGTTTGGCCATGGCTGGATTCAAACCCACCACCCTCAGAATATGGGGTCTGCGCCTTACTCACTGAGCCATAGGCAACGCCCTGTTATTACATTTTTAAACATATATAAAAGCAGATACAACCCTCCACTTCACCCCATCAGCCAGCCCCTACAACTACTAATTCATGGTCAATATTTCACGTATTTCCCACTTTATGTCCATACTGGATTATTTAACTTAAACATTTAAGTCTCTAAAAGATTAAGAATGCTTTCAAAAAAAATAAGCAACTTCAGTACTATTTCTCATCTTTGATTTCATCCAGATGCAATTTTATATCATGCCTTTTCTCAGTTAATGTCAAATTATGAACTTCCTTCATGTAATTACTAGTTTTCTCCTAAAATGTAATTACTAATGCTTCTGATGTTATTCCATTATGTTGGGTGTGTATAAACCATCTAATCACCATCTCCCACTCCTCTGTCTGCTTGGACACTTTTACTTTTAGGCTGCAACATCCTCAGGAAATGTTCCCCATTGTCTACCTGAGGCAAACCAGCATCATAACCCGCTTTGACCCTGCAACAGGTGACCAGTGAGGCCTGTGTGCCTACCTGGGGTGGACCTGGGAAGAGGACCTCCACACTTGCCAGTCAGTCACCCTGTCCCACGCAGACACTGCCAGAGGGGAGTATTTCCCTTTCCTTCCCTCAGAGGGCATTTTATTCGCAAGGTTAGCCAATAGTGTCTGGTTTCCTGTGAGGTAGACTATCTTTAGCTGCTGTGGCGGGCAGGCTCAGAGGCTGAAGTCAGGGGCCACAGGAGGAAGACAGGAGCTCAGGGGCAGATTGGGAAGCTAGGGAATGAGGTAAGGGGGCTGTGCCCCCACCTCCACCTGGGCAGAGGGTCGGGGGCAGGCCTGTGGTCAGCTCAGCACAGCCAGGCAGCCAGCTGTCATCAGTGGGGAGCCTCAGGCAGATGGTGAAGGCTCACGGGAATACACAGTACTTCCTGGACAGCATTCAGTGTAGACTGAAGGACAGCAGCCTTTCCTCCCTGGTGGTCTGGGCCCTGGAAGCTCATGCAAATTACCTGCTGAATTACCACCTGCATTCTAGGGAAATTCTGAGGGCATTGGAGGGCATACAGGGTTCAAGCAGCACCAGTTCCAAAACCTCTAGGGAGTGCCTCCCTCCTGGCAGGTGCTTCATAAGTATCGTTCCTCACCTTCCTGCCCCTGTGTGTTCCGTGGCTCCTTATACCCCTCAGATACACCCAAGTCACTTGACTGAGGGTGCACCTTTCCCCAGGATCTGGCCCAGCCAGTTGGGCCATCTGGCTGTATTATACCTCTCAGCTGCCAGGGCCTCACAGCCTTTGCATCACTCATCACCTGCCTGACCCATCCTCTCAGCAAATACTAATTCTGATACATCCTGAGCCAGGGCCAGGCCCATGGTGTGCTTTCAATGGTGGGCGGCCTCTTTGAAGGTTCTCCTGGCTCCTTGCTGCCCATGTCTCAGCCTGCACCCAGCATGCCTTAGCTCTAGTTGCTGTGGTCTTTGTGCACCCCCCGTCCCCATACCCATCTTTGCCTCCCCTGTCCCTGTCCCAGGTACAGTACTGGGCAGGACAGAGCTGAGGACTGGGGCTGCAGGCTCAGGCTGGGTGGCCTGTGCACAGCTGAGGAAATCCACCGCCAGTCCCCTTCCTGTGTCTCCTTCTGGCCTTCACGTGCCTGGCTACCTCTTTTCCCTTTGGCCAGAAGGCCACAGGGTGTATGCAGAGTCAAGCCCCTCTGACCCTGATCCTTTCTCATTCCCTCCACCACATATCTTTCAGCGTCCACACAGCAGGCCAGTGTGTCAGCCCCTCTCCCTGCTTCCAATTCCCCGGTTCCTCTGAGGGCTCCTTTCTGGGACCCAGCCGAGATTCTCCTCTCTGCCAGTCCCTGCTTTTCCAGGATAATCTCACCCAAGTCAGTAAGCTGTTCTGTTGTAAAGACCTTATGTCTCTGCCTCCAGCCTGGACCTGGGCATGCCCACATCTATCCAACCTCCACCTTTGTCCTTCCTTTCACTACTTAGCCTATTGGTCCCTCTCCACCCAGAGCCAGAGAGCTCTTTCTGGAGCCCAGATTTGCCAACTTAAAGGCCTCCAAGGGTGCTCCTCATTCCCAGTTTAATCCACGGCCTTGCCAGCATGGCCTTAGCATGCCCTGCCTTCTCGTGCCCTGGCATGCTACCTGCCTCCTCTCCCCGCAGCGCACCATCTCCTGCCATCTCCTGGCCTGCACACGTGGCAGGTGTTCTTCCCTTCCCACCTTATCTGGCTGTCAGGTCTGGGCTGTGATTTTACCCTCCTTTGATGCTAACGAAGTAGCATCAGACAGGACTTCATGCACCGCAAACATGAGCACAGTGTACTGTGTCAGTTCTCTTGACCCCTTAAGTCCCATGGGGTGATATCATGGGCCCAGATGGGCAGCTGTGTATATTCTAGGCAGGGTGTGTTATAGGAGAGGAACTCTGAGCTTGGGTAATGTGCCATTTTATACCAAGCAATAAACTAGCCTGTTCTTTGGTCCTGAGGGAGATGTTACCTCATCCATCAAGGTGCAAACCGTGCACCTTGCAGGCTGTGCAAACTCAACTCTGAGAAACAGACCAGGTGAGGAGTATGGGGGCTTTGTATTCTTGACATACTCATAGAGAGGGGAATAACTTCAGGAGCCTTCTTACTCACCTCAAGAAATCTCTAGCTCTGTGCTAGGAACTCTCTCCTCCCTGAACCCCTCCTCACCCCTGCCCAGTACTTTCACCCAGTGCAGTCTCATTTCATAGAACCTGTCTTTGTTCCTCTTTCTGCCCAGTCCCTCCGGCTTATTAACCCTATGCTGGAGCTGTCCTTTATTCATAAGTTCTTGGAACCCTTTGTTTCCCTTTTAGCTGACACTGTAAATGTAGATGACAGCTTGGTTTCCCTTGGGTAGAGAAAGAGGGTGTGTCCAGTTGGCTTAAAAGCAAGAGCCCAGGCAGAGAGGCTGTGAGGATGGCAAGACAACCAGGCCAGCAAGGACAGGCAAGGACTGGCACTTGGTTTGAGAAAAGCTTTATGGGAGTGAGGGAGACACCGCAAAGGGAAGTGAGGATGTGATCCATCTGGAACACCTAACAGAGGTATTTCCACATGATACGATGGGCTCTGGGGAGCGTTGGCAACAACCACAGCAGACAATTGTGCAGCCCTGGACCTGTCCTAGGTTATGTGCTAAGTCCTCTATGTACACGAACTTGTGTGGTCCCTCCCAATGACCCTACAGAGCTGTTACTATTATTGTCCTCATTTTATACATAAGGAAATTGAGGCAAGGACCAGTTGTGTAACTCACTCAAGGCCACGCAGCACATACATGGCTGTTTGGCAGAGTCAGGATTTTAATTTAGCACTGAGGTTCCATGGTCTATGTCATGCATTATTATTGGGGGTGATATTGCTTCCAATGTGATGAAAATTGGTTTTTGGAGGGGCACTTGTACTTTATACATAAAACACAGATGTACATACAGTACATATGCAGACAGCATCTCTCTCTCTTTTTTTGAGACAGAGTCTCACTTTCTTGCCCTCAGTAGAGTGCCATGGCAGTGTCACACTGCTCACAGCAACCTCCAGCTCTTGGGCTTAGGTGATTCTCTTGCCTCAGCCTCCCAAGTAAGTGGGACTATAGGCACTCGCCACAATGCCCAAGTATTTTTTTGTTGCGGTTTGCCCAGGGCCAGGTTTGAACCTGCCACCCACAGGATATGGGGCCAGCGCCCTACTCACTGTGCACAGGAGCCGCTTTTTTTTTTTTTTTTTTTTGCTGAGACACAGTCTCATTCTGTTGCCCAGGCTAGAGTGCTATGGCATCAGCCTCAGCCTAGCTTATGGCAACCTCAAATTCCTGGGCTCAAGCAATCCTCTTGCCTCAGCCTCCTAAGTAGGGAGTACAGGCACCCACCAGAATACCCGGCTAACTTTTTCTATTTTTAGTAGAGCTGGGGTTTTCCTCTTGCTCAAGCTGGTCTCGAACTCCTGAGCTCAAGGGATCCTCCCACCTCAGGCTCACAGAGTGCTAGGATTACAGGGGTGTGCCACCACCTGGCCTAAAATTCCATGGTGAGGGAACAATTAGGAATGGTCTAGGAATGTCTAGGAAGGCTCATTGGGGGTGATAATGAAAAAAGGGTGGTGAAATCCTTGTCTAAGCTCTTAATGTGTAGAGCCTCTCGTGTGTAAAGCCTAAAGGTTAGAAAGTCCCATGACAAAAGAGGCAGCTTCAGAAAGAAGAATTGATGTGTGGATGTGAGGGAGGCTGCTGGATAAAAGGGAAGGAAGTGATACATATCAAGGGCTTCTCCGTGCCAGGCCCTGTGCGAGGCGCAGTGCCTATAATTCCTCTTTTTTTTTTATCTTCACCTCCCAGTCATGAATTATAATTTCCATTTCAGATGATGAGTTCAAGGCCACACAGCTAGAAAAGGGTCTCAAGTCAGGATTCAGGATTTGAACTTCCTGACTTGAAACACAGGAAACAGTGAGAAGGCAGCCACAGGAGAGGGAGGGTGGCAGAAGAGAGGAGAAAATTTATTAAGGAGAATGCAGACAGTTGTAATAGACAGGGTATGCTGAGGCCAAGTGAGGATCTGAAAGCTGTTTTGCCATTGACAAGTCAAAAGCCACACACTGGGAGATTAGTTTCTTTTTCCTCTTTTCCCCCTAATAGGAGGGGAAAAAATCAGGCAGAGAATTGGACAGTTGGAGTAAAGTGCCACTTACTGACTCCTTCTGTCCTAATGTTTTTGTTTTAACATTATCTGTTGCAAGATTCTGTTCAACAGTGATAAAAAGCACTCCCCTTTTAGAACAAAAGGTAACAGGATCTGGCAAGGGACTCCAGGAGTATTGGGGATAAAACATTTTACAGCATTATTGAACTATTCACTTTGCAATATTAAGAAAAAAAAAACTCAGGCAGTACTGTGGCTCAGTGGGTAGGGAGCTGGCCCCACATACTGAAGGTGGCAGGTTTGATCCAGGCCACAGCAAAATTGCAACAACAACAACAAAAAAATTGCTGGTGTTGTGGTGGGCACCTGTAGTCCCAGCTACTCGGAAGGCTGAGGCAAGAGAATTGCCTAAAGCCCAGGAGTTGGAGGTTGCTGTGAGCTGTGATGTAATAGCACTCTACCGAGAATAAAATTAGACTCTGTCTCTCTAAAAAAAAAAAAACAAAAAAACTCCTCCCCAAAAATAGAACTTACCAATCAAGAATAATGGAAAATGAATGAACTACAAACTCAAATTATTAAGATGTTTCCATTTTAGTCCTTTGAATTACATAGACAACTTCCAATTAATTGCTAAAATGCCTTTATATTGCTTGTTGATATTCTGGAGTGTCTGCTTTAAGAAATAAAGAAAATTAAAGAAAGAAATTAAAAAATAATAGTTGTCCCTCATAATGTATTGGAAGCAGCTTTTTCTATTATCACTGTACAGATAATATAATACTTGGGGCAATAAAATATAAGTACTCCTGGATCTCTACCAGTTGATCAGATATTAAAAAACAGGCTGTCACTTCAGCTAACTGCCTCAGGTATAATGTACCTACAGGATACTCTTACATATATGGCATCAGTGACAGATAAATTTCCCAAACTATTGACTTCAAGGAGATCTTACATGTCATTCCAACAAGGGGCTTACAACGTAACACAAGGTGGAGGCACAAATGCAAAGGGAGCTGAACAGTAGTTGGCACAAATGCAACAGGTCCACTGACCCTAAGAGTCCCGCAACACGGATACTCTAGGCTCAACTTGTACTTTTCAGCTGTAGTGGATACTGCTCCCTATAATATAACTGGTCCACAAAACAAGGGAGATTCTGGGTCCAGTGCAAGCCAAAGTAGCTCCGGATAAACTTCCTCAGTTGGACAAACTTGAACCAAGAATTTGAGACACTACAGGGGTACTTTTTAATCCTTCAGAGGCAACAATTCACCTGAATAGATTGACATTACAAGGTGCAAACATGGTCAAGACCATGAAAGAAACATCCGACTGTCTACTTGCTTAGCATTCAGAATATATGAAATTAGTTATTTGGTTGATGCTGCCAGTGAAAACTTGGACAATATGTGGCTACAAGTGAACATGGGGAAAGCCAGATTGGGAAGTGTTGCTTGCTGGTTAACCTGTCCCATGGCAAGAAGCCCTTTTCTTAGGCACCTTTATAGACTACTCTTTCATTGCAAAACCCCCCCAAATAAGCACAAATACAAACACAAAAAACTCGCTATGTTAAGACAATCTATATATTACTCAGAACCAGTTTACAATCTACTTAATTCCAAAACAGAATATCAATAGTTATTTCTGCTCATACCAGCTGCCAAAAGAATCTGTTATGAGTAAATCGCAATTACATTCTCATCCGTGTCTGAAGGTAATGAACTCTCTGGTCTGTGTGTGGCCATAGAGGACATTCATCCGGCTATTTACAGTCCCACAGACGTAGTTGGTAGAGGAAGTGATAGGTCCTCAAGTGACCGGTTGGCTAGAGGAGAGTACTCCATGTCCAGAGACGCAATGCTGAGTCATTTCACTCAGCTAATGCACTTGGAGCTGGAACCTACGGCACTGCCGACACTGTGCTTATCCAAAATTTCTAACATCTACTTGGTAAACAGGCTGCAGATTAGTTCAGTACTTTCAGCACATTGACTTCTAACACACTTGGAATATCCTTGAAGCTAAGTTGGGCACAAACAGACTCATCTCTCAATAATTTGTATGACTTAAATGAAAAATTCACTTAAAATTCCCCTTTTCAGAAGTGTTTCAGGTAAATGATCAAGATTTTGTAAATCTACACTGTCAAGTCAATTTTACCTGTTTGCAAAAGAGACTAAAAAGCACAGTTCCTGGAAGCCAGTACATACCCTATAGCTTAAGTACCCTAAGCTCATCTGGAAAAAGCCAGTGCTTATTGATATCATACATCCACCAACATAGCTGTACTTCTTGGGATGGGATGTCTCTGCAAAGGGAGCAATTTAGGATGCAAAGTAGATAACATCGTCATGTTTGAAAGCTTGTGTGTGTGTATGAGTGTGTGTGATTGGTGTGGTTTCTTAAAGCAAATGAAAGCATATGTGATTTATAAGTGAATGGCATTCTTCTCTGGGAACCTGGTTTGGGCTGAATTATTTCTAAACCTACATACATGGAGAAAGTAGTCTCATGAGCACATTGCAAATCGAAACTAGAATGCCTGTGTATTCCAAAACAAGCCATCATTTGCACCATTCACTACTTAATAGTTAATGGTAATCGTGCTGTTGCGCACTGCACTTTTGTGTCCTGCCATGCATCATCAACTTAGTTTACTCACTCGTCAGGTATTTATTGAGCACCTACTGCATGTCCTATTTTGTGCTCAGGGCTTGTTGCTGGGGGTGCAGAGAACAGGGCAGGATCTTTACCCCTGCCTGTCCTCTTCCATATTATGAGAAGAGACAGCGTGGGGAATTTCAGGCTACAGGCAGTTATCAGAATGATATAGCCTCTGCTCATGGAGCTCTGCCTTCCATTCCCAGGGTTTCTGCCTCTCCTCAGCACCCCAGGGCTAGTAACAACAGCCCATCAACAGACGTGGCCCCACCTGGAGGACAGCCTTTGGTTTCAGGACCTTTGTTCCTTGGTGTCACCCAAAGCGCATGGCTATGCTGACAAAAAACATCTTTAGCAGCTGCGTTTCTCAGGACGGAGGGTGTGTGTGACAAAACTGGCAGGTCTTTGGGTTACCATGTTGTGATGAACTGCCACAATTAGTGAGAGCCCCAATCTCCTGGTTCCAAGGCTGCCACTCTCAGGCAGTACAGCTTCAGGCAAGCTCTTTCTCTGGGCCAGTTTTCTTATTGTTAAAATCAGGGTAATAAAGTTCATGTGACAGGTTGGTGTGAGGCCCTGACACTGACACATGTAAAGCACTTTGCAGGGTGTCCCAAACAGGGTTACAGTGGGGATTAAATCTGTATCTGGGTCTCTCACAGGAATGCATGGTCCCCTTGGCTGTGTTCACTTGAGGTGGGCATGCCAGGAGAGGGACCAAGCTGTGCAAAGTGTCAGGAGGGTGAAAGAGCCTCAGTCACTCGGGACCTGCTCCAAGCACCCCCCTTCCCCTGGGCTTCCCAGGGCTTTGCTGACACACAGCTGTCCCCTGAGAACCCTCCTCGCTGCCTATGGTTCTGTTCCCATCCCACCCCACTCCTTTGGCAAGAATTTTTGAGTAACAGGGAACTTTGCCATTTCGAGCAGTTGGGCAGTCTTCTTCCTCTGTCTTCTCCTGAAGGACTTTTGTTATTATGCTTAGAAAAAAAATTAACATTTCTGCATTAGGGACTAAATTGTACACCCCTACCACCAAATTCAAATGTGGCAGCTCTAACCCCAATATGATTGGAGATAGGGTCTTTAAGGAAGTAATTAGGGTTAAATGAGGTATAAGTATGGGGCCTAATCCAATACTACTGGTGTCTTTATGAGAAGAGAGAGACAGGAGGGCTGTGTGTGCACAGAGAAAGGCCGTGTGACGACACAGCAGGACCTGGCCATCTGTCAGCCAAGGAAAGAGGCCTCAGGGGGAAGCAAACCTGCTGACTCCTTGGTCCTGGGCTTCCAGCTTCCAGAACTATGAGAAATAAATTTCTAGTGTTTAAGCCACCTGGTCTGCGGCCTTCTGTTATGACAGCCCAAGCAGACCAAGACACATACTTTGATGTCAAGTAATCAGGGTGGAATTCTTTCTAATAGTTTATAGGCTAAACTATAAGGCCTATCATTAGGAAGGCACAGTGTTAAAAAGTTGGGCTTGTTTAGTTGGTTGGAGCACCCCAAAGGAACCAGGGAGCACCTCCACAGAGGGTTTGTGGCTAAGGAAGGATTCTGGAAGCAGGGCTGGTCCTGGGTCAGATGCTGTCAAGGAGCAGGGTCAATTCAGTGACTGGGAATCCTGATGGGTTTTATCTGGGAGATGGAGGATTGAAGAAGAATCATTGTTGGTGAAGATTCAACATTCACTCATGGTAAGCAGAGGTGGGGGGTGTTTGGCTACTTTGTGGATTGGAGCAGTCTTGTTTGAGCCTTTCCCAAACATGGTCACAGTGTATCCAATCTAAACAATGGGAACATCATAGTTGGCAGCCAACAGGCAAGTCTTTTCTTTCTGTTCTCACACTAGGGAATCCTGTGTGGTCAATCCACCAAATGGAAACAAGGGAAAGGATGATTATGATGTCCACATGAAGCTCACAGCACAGTTTACAAAGCAGTCCCACAGCACTGGGCATTGTTATTTTCAACTCTCCCTTTCAGGTGAGGAAACTGAGGCCCAAAGATGTTACAGGAATAACTTGAGGCCACTCAGCTGCCCGAGGTCAGAAATGTACCGATACGCTATGTCTGGCCTTGGACCTGAACCTGAAGCAGATGGCTTCAGGGCCTGTGGAAACCGCTCTTTCCTAGAGGGTTTGTGCCCAGAGGAGTGTGGAGCTGGGAAGCTGCCTGATGGTTGGGCCTGTTCATTTCCTAAATGAAAGCTTGGGGCTCCACCTGGTGGTTATCACATGAACTGCTGCCCTAGACAGGCTGAGACCGAGAGGTCCTGCCGACTCACGTGACAAGAGCAAGTGCCAGGGGTGGAGGACCCAGTCTGAGTCGGACCCTGTCACCGCTATGATCAAGGATTCATTTGACTCTCAACCCTCAAGGCATCTTGCGACCTGGATGTTCTCAGCCTGAGCTAGAGATGAGACAATAGATGAAAGTTTACCCACAAAAGAGTGCTAGCTGGGCTTTCAGACCTAGTCCAGTTTGTTAGATGTGATTACCTCTACCTTAAAACTGACAAAACAGAGGCAAAGAGATACCAACAGGTGAAATATAATGATAACTGCTGTTTCTTAAGTGTTTACCTTAGGCGAGGTTCTGTGCTACGTGCTTTCTGTTTGATACCTTGTTTAATCCTTCGACAACACTAGGACAGCCCCCATTTTACAGATGAGGATAAGGAGGTTCAGGAAAGTCAAGTATCTTTCCCAGAATTACACAGCTTAGAAATTAGAGGTACAGTCTGACTCTGAAAGCCAAGCTCTTATCTACCGTATCATACGGACAAATGTGATTCTCATCAGGCACTGATCTCATAGAGCACGGGTGGGAATAGAAATCTGTGTGTTCTGACACCCTTTTACCATATCACACTAACCTGAGTGTCCTTTTTCAACATCTGCAGGTAGCTGCACAAGTGAAAACTTAAAAAAATTTAAATAGCCCAATTATAATCAGTCTTTGAGGAGAAAAAAAAATGTGGGAAAGATTAATGAGGGCAGACTCAGGGTCCCTCAGGACGTGTGCCACATCTGTACTGTGAGAATGAACTAAAGTCTGGGCCAACCTCACCCAGAGTTCCACACAAAGATGCTGTCAGTGGTAACTGCCCCCCTGACTATTGTTCTAAATCACCTCTGCCACATGCCTGAAGCCTGTACCAGTGGACTTGTCTCTCCTGGGAGTAGTGATTCAAACATTACAAAGTCCAGAGCTACGTTGGCCCATACGGTAGTCACTGGCCACACATAGCTTTTGAGCACTTGAAATATGGCTCCTCTTCATAGAAATGTGATTTGCAAGTATAAAATATTCACTGGATTCTTAAAGACTTAGCATGATAAAAAGAATGCAAAATACCTCATTAATAATTTTAATGTTCTGTTCGGCGCCTGTGGCTCAAGTGGCTAAGGTGCCAGCCACATACACCAAAGGTGGCGGGTTCGAATCCAGCCTGGGCCCACCAAAACAACAATGACGACTGTAACCAAAAAATAGCCGGGCCTTGTGGCGGGCGCCTGTGGTCCCAGCTACTTGGGAGGCTGGGGCAGGAGACTCGCTTGAGTCCAGGAGTTGGAGGTTGCTGTGAGCTGTGATGCCACGGCACTCTACCCAGGGGGATAGCTTGAGGCTCTGTCTCAAAAATAATAATAATAATAATAATAATAATTTTAATTGCACACTTTGAACATACTGGGTTTAATTAATTATTTTATTAAAATATATTTTACCCATTTCTCTTTACTTTTAAAATCACTACTAGAAAGTTTGAAATTATATACATGGCTCACATGCCACTGCTACCAGGCAGCCCTGCACTAGAGCTTGTGGTTCTGGTGAATTTGCCCATGACACACAGTGGAAGAAGAAACCCCCTCAGAGATGTCCCATAAAGCAGGCCTGCTTGTCTCTCTCTCTCTGCTGAGGCATCTGGAGGTGGCCAGTGGCAGAGTTGGGGATGGGGGAAGTGACACTTAAGGCCTCATATCTCTGCAAAAGGGAAAAGTGAAAAGCTCCTGTGGCTGTTGACAGGGTGCAGAGGAGCAGCCGGTTTTATATATGAATAACTCTTCTCTTAAAACTCTTGGGAGTTATAAAATTTAAATAGTCCTTGACTAAAACTCAAATTACACTACACTCCAGCTGCTATGAACTCAGACTCTCCAAGCTGCTTCCAGCCCTGGCCCCTTCCCCCTCTCCCTCTTGGCTAGCCCCTCAGTCTGCTCTGTGACCCTCTGAGCTCTATCAGGTCTCCCTCCTTGTCACTTCTCTCAGTCCAGCCTCTCTTTACTCTTGTGTGTGTTCTAGGTCTGTCTTCCTCACTATTCTGGAATATCACTGAACAGGGACTGTGTCTGTTGCTTCACAGCTGAGTCCTGGTGCCCACACGGTAAACTCTCGTAAGGATGTGCCATTGATGGCCTGCACAATCAGGACAGAAGTTGCCTTTTGCTGTCATCCGCTCTGAGCTGGGCCCTTAGTGAGCTTGTCATCACTCCCATATAAAGCCCCCAGAGGGCACCACTGCCCCATCCTGTTGTAGAACAGCAAGAACACCAGCTTGGGAAGGAAAGCCACTTGTGTGGAGCAGGCCTGGCTGCTTCTCACCCCTGTGTACCTTCCTCCTCTCCAGGGATGATCTTGCTTTCAGCTTTCATCTCAGAGAGCCTGGTCAGCCTCGGCTCTCTTCTGCTCTTTGGGAGACCCCATGCTTCTCCTGGTCCTCAGCAGCTGAGTCCTGGAAGACAGGGGTTTGTGCTTATCTTAGTGACCCCTGGCTGAGCCAAGGAAAGAATAATACCAGGCCAGATGGGTGGTGCGTGCAGGTGCTGAGTGCGTAGGAGGGAGGCCACTGAACTCCAAGCTTGGGGTTGGTTGCACCCAGATGGGAGAGCAGGAGCAGGAAGCAGTTCTTCCCAGGATGGTCTAGGGGCTGGCAGGTCTGGCAAGCTCCATGAAGCACAGGAGACATTGCCTCCCATCTCCAAGAGGCAGAGAACTGGCATCCCCACACAGTGTGCTGAGGTGCCCACCTTCCCCCTTCCCTTCCTCACGGGAGTGAGCCTGCGAGCACAGAAAGCAATACATATGTTGCTGGACTAAAGAATCTGTCCTCCTGTCACCCAAGTCAAACGATAGACAAGCAGATGAGAGATCAACAATTCTACTTTTATTTACAGAAAAGCCAGCAATTCAAGAGAAGAGTGAGGATACTGCTTCAAATAGCTGTTGGGCTCTCCTGTTTCTCTTTGTTACTTTTATACTCTCACAAGTACAGGGAGTATCAGCAATGTTATTAGCCGTCTAGCACACATTGAGCAGATTCTCCTCAGAGGCTACAAGGTTACACAGTGCCTCCCTCTCTTATAGTGGTTATACCTTCAAAGCATTTTTATTTTAGATAAAATTCTAAAATAAAATTCTCCTCAGAGGTTACAAGGTTACACAGTGTTTCCCTATCTATAGTGGTTATACCTTCAAAGCATTTTTATTTTAGATAAAATTCTAAAATAAAATTCTCCTCAGAGGTTACAAAGTTAGTTACACAGTATCTCCCTATCTATAGTGGTTATACCTTCAAAGCATTTTTATTTTAGATAAAATTCATAGTTAGTCACTATTTACTAAGATTCTCCTCAGAGGTTACAAGGTTACACAGTGTCTCCCTATCTTATAGTGGTTATACCTTCAAAGCATTTTTATATTAGATAAAATTCATAGTTAGTCACTATTTACTAAGCACATTACTGAGTGCAATTGGTACACTGGGTCCTTGACTGGCATGGTCCGGGAAGCTTCCATTTTCCCAACTTTCCCTACGACAGTAGGCCTTGTAAATTAACAAACAACTCCAGGTGTGAACATGCAGGCTCATCTAGCCTTGTCAGGGTAGCACCCAGCAGCACCCTGTATGTAACAGTTACTAGGATAACAGTAGCTGCCATCACATAGTCAGGCCAGGCTGGGAGAAGACAAGCTTGACAGATTGGAGTGTGAGCAAGAGTGGAGAAAGGCAAGCACCCGACCTCAGAGGAGCGAGCACCTGGCTTGAAAAGGCTCTCCTGTTTGAGAGGAGACTGAAAGGGGTGCTCTGAGGACCTATTAACAAGAACACCTAACTGATTCACAAGCGCCCTCCTGGCCCCCTCTCAGTGGGCGCCCTACACAGGCTCACTCTGAATTCACACACCTTTTATATCCCAGCAAGCAGGCCCTAGAGTCCTGCTTTCCTAGACCTGCCTATTTCCGTCTGGCACAGACACATGCCGAGGGGATGGGAATGTTGACTCCAGTTTGCCAAAGACAGCAGAAGTTGTAAAGTCCAAGAGCAGATAAGGAAACTGCGGGATGCCAGGGAGGTAGAGCTCCACTGGGGAGGGGACCTGGGGTGGAGAGGTCAGAGGGCCTGGAAAGTGGAGGCATGCAATGGAAGGTCCACAGGGCAGGTGCCCTAGTGTCCTTGTGAATGTCCGTGGGGCCCACCCATGTTCTGGATAAAGGGTAAGAAAGCCAAACGGGGAGCTTGACTATATTCTGTCTGCATTTATCACTGGAGGCCCAAAGGGAAAAACAGCCAACTGTGAGTCATCTTGAGAATTCTGTGAATTCAGCTCTGTAGACGGGCCCCTTCCCAAAGGTAGAGTTTGGAAACCCCACACTGTGAATGACCAGGCCACAAAGGCATAGCCACCCACTCAGGTGACACTGGGCTGGAGGAACAATCAGAGAGACCTGCAGAAGTCCCCTTCCTGGGGACAGCTGGCATGCAGCATGGATGGCATGAAGCTTATTCTGTTCCCTTCTTTATTAGCACCTGCTTTTTTCTTGAATCTCCACCTGCTCAGGGCCATTGACTCTGAACAATAGGTGAGGCTGAGTTTCACTGGATGATTTCATTTGGAGTTTCACTTTGAGTGAATGGTACATTGTGCGTGTTTTCTCTTCATTGTGAATAAGAGCTGTACAGGGGTTGAGTGAGAGTAGGAATTGACAACCAACCGCTTTTTAGCCATTCTTTCAATCTCCCCACACTGGTGATAAGCAGGTTCTGGCTGGCTGGAGTGGGGCCCTCTGTACAATGGCAGGGCATGACAGGTCCTCCCCAGAGCCTCTCCAGCACTGCACTGCTGGTGGGCTTGCCCTTGTGTGCTCTATAGACTGACTGATTCCAGTCAGTCTACGACATTCTCTGGTCGTCGTGCACCGTGAAGTAATGAGCTAGGGCTGGGGGTGGCATGCAGAACTCTGAATTCCAGAAATTCAGTCTGGAGGCCTCTGGGAGACATACCTCTGTCATGTTCTGGGAGGTATACAAGACTGGGTTGTGGGAAAGAAAGAGGGAGAGAGCGAAAATAAAGGAGAAAAGAAGCAATTTCAAGGTAATATAGACAACAAGAATGTCCAGAGGCCCTCCTCCTGGTATAGAACACCTACGATTCTGAATAATTATTTTAAAATACCTTTTTTAAGTATTTAAAAGGCCTGTCTGCTGTAGGAGACACCTGACAAGAAACACCTTGGTAATAAGGATATGGGGAAGGGATTGGTCTCTCATTAAAGAGCATGAGCGCAGGTACATCACTGCTACTCAGTCTCCACACCTGTGGTGTAAATAGCCACGGGAGCAGCTCGTTAAGGCTCTGGCTCCTGTTAGGCTCCTACTTAGGCTGACTGCTGCGCCTTTGAGGCACTCTGGCACCTCTGTCCTGACCAAGACAAACGGGCTCCTCCTGATGGGGAGCCTTACCTGACTGAGACAGCGGGCTCCCCGGCACTTATAGGGAGCTAAACCCCGAGTGAATTGTCCGCGTCCTGGCAGTTTCTGGGCCAGGGCCAGTGACCTAGCCTCTTGGCTCTGACAATCTGGAATAAAGGTAAGGGAAATCCTCAAAGGCCAGGCTACAAATCCAGACAGGCAAGAAAGGCTGGGGCCCGAGGTGGCCCGGGGCAATCTGTGGTCCCTCAGGCCAGAGCCTGGTCTTGGTGGGTCATGTATCTACAACTTGGAGGATGGAGATAAGCTCTGGGCTGGGAAGGGTGGAGATTCCTATCTGAAATCCACACTAGCCAGTACCCCCGCAAGGCATCTCCCTTAATAGGTAAACTAAGAACTCCACTTCAAGGCCACTCCACAGGGAGGGAAAATTGTGTGATGATACCTGCATTGCCCATGGCTGCCATGAGAAGTAAAAGGAGAGTCTCTCCAGGAACCAGGAACTCCAGGAACCAAGCCTATAATCATGAGCACTGGAGCCAGAATCCACGTAGCCAGTGCGACCAAAAAATCCCAAGCAAAACCAAGTGTGAACTTGTTCCAGATTTCCCAAAACACTGGGGGAGGTAAAAGCAAGTCCTGGAGAAACACGCTTTCAGAGCAGGCCTCAGGCAGGGCCCCTTCTCCATCAGGGCCTGCAGAGCACCTTCCCCAGGAAATGGAGGCTCAGGCAAAGCCCGTGTGGTAATGCCATACTGGACCGCACAGTTTCAGGGGAACAAAGTGAAGGAAGAAGGGAAAGGAGGCAGGGAAATAGGGAAAGCAATCCCAGAGTGGTGTGTTCCTGAGCTGCCCACAGTCACCAGAGAAAATGCAGCTGTCATTCAGGCTCTCTGCCAAAGGCTGGGGGAAGCACTGCCTCTTACAGTCAGCTGTGGAAACAAAGGGCAACCATTTATCCTCAGGCCCCTTCTCTTCTCTTAAGTCTCTTTGGTCAGCATTTCCCCCAGGGGACATGAACTTCCCTGAACTTCCCAGACATGTTACTTGGGCTATCTGGTTAGCCAGTGGGAGAGCCAAATCCTCCAGGGGTCCAGGCATATCAGACCTAGAAATTAGAGCTGTTATGTTTCCTGGTGCTGCGGCATCATGAAGACTATACCCAAACTCAGTCCATATACCCAGGAAAATGAGGCCAGGGGGTTGCATGAGCTCCCTCTGGGAGTGTTGTGCTGGAAGCACAGCAAACAGCCCTGGAAGGCAAGTGGGGCCGAGCAGTCCTGGGGGAGGCACAGCGTTCTGGTGTGGAATCTCAACAAGAGAAGACAGCAAACTGAGGATAATTTAGAGGTGGTTTATTGATAAAGGGCTATTTACAAATGTATGGGCAAGTAAAAAAACACAAGGACTAGTGCAGTAATGTGGACCCCAGAGTAGTACCTGTGATAGAAGTGCCCTGAGGACAGGCTACTAGTCTACAGCTACCACCTGTGGGTGAAGTACACACTCTCCACCCGGGGCTGCTACTGACTACTGCTGGGGTCCTAGGGATCACCCCAACCATGCCTACCACAGCCAGTGTCTGCACGCACCACCAGGGGGCCTCAGGACAGGCCCCTAAGGCCTAACTCCACTGCTTAGGGACCTGGGGATTGCTCAGCCCCATCTGCCATCATTGGCACCTGAGTACTCACCTCAGAGACTGAAGATCAGGCCAACCCAACCTGTTATCCCCACAGGAGGCACCTACCCATATATACCACCCATGGGCCTGCAGACTGCCCCCCACCCAGCCTGTTCCAGCCACTGCCAGCATCAGTGTGAACTTCTTGGGATTCCCAGGGTTGTCTTGCCCCTATTACTCCCCAGGCCCATGCTATGCCTATTGCCCAGGGCTTGATGACATGCCCACTAACCTGCCCACTGCTGCCAATACTTGCACCCAAGCAAGTCACCTGGAGGCCCCAAAATTAGCTCACCTAGACCCAATAACACCGGTGCCAGCATATATTGTTCTTGGGCCTAAGGAATGGCCCACCTAACATCCCTGTTCTGAAAAAAACTTAGCCACAGCCTCCATTCCCGGCTGCATCTCAAATCACTGAGGAAATCACAGATAATGTTGATGCTATTTATAGCTAGGAAATCATGCAGAGAAGACACTGCTGCATATACCCAGAGTCAAAGCCAAAGTGCCTTACCCAACCAACACAATAGGCACGACTTCAGGAAAACATCCTCCCCTACAAAAGCAAATTCAAAAAATTAGAAGATGTGACCATTATGCCAGATGCACAGATATTAACATAAGGGCACAAGAAACTTACAAAAGCAAGGGAATATACCTCAAGGTGCACCATAATATTCCAGCAACATATTCCAATAAAAAAGATTTATGAAATTTCAGAAAAATAAAGGTGATAATATTAAAGAATCTCAATGAGATACAAAGGAATACAGACAAATGATAGAAATCAGAAAAACAAATCAGAATTTTTTTTTTTTTGAGACAGTCTTACTATGTCACCCTCAGTAGAGTGTCATAGCATCATAGCTCACAGCAACCTCAAACTCTTGGCTCAAGCAATTCTCTTGTCTCAGCCTCCCAAGTAGCTGAGACCAGAGCTATTTTTGTTGTTGTTGTCATTGTTCTTCAGCAGGCCCTGGTTGGATTTGAACTCACCAGCCCTGGTGCATGTGGCCAGTGCCCTAACCATTGAGCTATGGGAGCCAAGCCAGCAATTCAGAATATTAATGAGAAATTTATCAAAGATACATGTCATAAAAAAAGAACCAAATAGATATGCTGGAACTGGAGAATTAATTGAATGAAATTTTTTTTTTTTTAATTTTTTGAGACGGAGCCTCAAGCTATCCCCCTGGGTAGAGTGCCATGGCATTACAGCTCATAGCAACCTCCAACTCCTGGGCTCAAGCGAGTCTCCTGCCTCCGCCTCCCAAGTAGCTGGGACCA
>CAUYQV010079171.1:0-70445 GCA_963574575.1 Galagoides demidoff
TAGCGTCTCATTATATCGCCCTAGGTGGAGTGCCATAGCATCACAGTTCATAGCAACCTCAAACTCTTGGGCTCTGGTGATCCTCTTGCCTCAGCCTCCCAAGTAGCTGGGACTACAGGTGCCCACCACAATGCTTGGCTATTGTTTTTGTTGTTCTCACTGTTGTTTAGCAGGCCCTGGCCAGGTTCGAACCTACCAGCCCCGTGCATGTGGCCGGCTCCCTAACCACTGAGCAACAGGTGCTGAGCCAGCCATATACTTTGTGGCCCTGGAGTTCTGGAGTAGTAAGTTACTGAAGGATAAGAAAAATACCTTGTTTGCTGTTGACAGATATCTATGCAACATTTCTCAGTAAAGGTTAGTACACTTTGGTAGCTCTTCTTAGGGAAAAAGAGGGGAAGAAAAAACAAACCCTTTGTACTTCTGGCTGGTTCCCAGGACAGTAGACCACCCTTATCTGAAGTTTTGTTTCTGCAGTTTCAGCTCCCTGAGGTCACCTGTGGTCTGAATATATTAAATGAAACATTCCAGAAATAAACAATTCATAAGTTTTAAATCACGGGCCATTAGAGTGATGAAATCTCATGCTGTCCCATCGGGGACATGAATCCCCCTTTGTCCTGGCTGGTACTCCTGCCCTCAGTCACTTAGGAGCCGTCTTGATTATCAGATGGACTGTCATGGTGTCACTGATGCTTGTGTTCAAGTAGCCCTTATTTGTCTGAATCATGGCACTAAAGCATGAGAGTGGTTAGGATGGCAACTCACACATGCCAAAGAGAAGCTGTACCTGAGAAGGTGAAATTCTTGACTTAGTAAGAAAAAAAAAAAATCATATGTTCAGGTTTCTAAGATCTGTGGTAAGAACTAATCTTCTCTCCATAAAATTGCAAAGAAGGAAACTCACATATAGTATCTACAGGGGTGGTATTATTGCAGTTTCCAGCAGCCCCGGAGTCTCGGGATATACTGCCCCAGGACAGCGGGCTACCAGGTTATGTTGGCTAAAGTGGAACCTCCTGGATAGATTTCTAACATTTTCACCTTGTTTGGATGATTTTTTTTTTTTTTTATGGATTTTGAAACTTCCATCAAAGATAGTTTAATAATTAAAATTTCTCCCTCTTCAACCCTTTCTGTCTTCTAGAACATTAAGAAACATCAACATCTTCTTCCAAGCTGGCTTCACGTCTGTCTCCCTAAGGATCTTCTTTTTTGAGACGGGCGTTCTCCAAGCTCTAGCTTTCCTTTCTCTCTTCCCTCTGCCATCTTCCCTCCGTCTCTTCCAGCTGCTGGCCCATCCTCGGCAGCTGGATACAGAGTGTGTGTGAAGGGTGTGTCAACACCCGCACTAACTCCAGCTGTGTCTCCACCTGTAGATCTGCCCAGCCTTCTCCTTCCAGACTATTCTATTTTTGTATATAATAACGCCTACTTCATTCTGCCATTGGTTTTGGCTGCCAAGCTTGGAGTCTACCTTACTTTATTTCTCTGCTTCTTTTGTTTGTATATCCGTAAGTTTTCAGATCTTGTAGATGCTGTTTCTTTGCTTTTACGTGTAGTCCATATGCTATAGGCTTTGTCCACCAACTAGAATAAATTGTCTCAGGGATTGGCACGTGGTAAATATTCAGTTAACATCTGTTGAATGAAGGTGTGACTCAGTGGCCTCCTTTTTTTATCGGGGTCTCTGCTGCAAAAATAATCCTGCACAACTTTGCCAGCGAGTATATTCTTCTCCATAATGGTCGTCCTCGATCACATTATTTCCGCGCTCAGAAACTTTATGTAACTGGTTTTCTCCTGCATCCCCTGTAAACTACTCATTTTAAAGACACCCACAGTCTATTTGTTTTTGCTTTCTCCTCTATTAAACTCCCCAAATCCCATGATCAATATATTGTTCATTTTTCTTTAAACTTTTTTATATCTACCTCCATATTTTAGGTCATTTCATTTCTTTAACTACAGTGCTTGTTCAACCATCGTTTTAAAGCTGAATTTTTACCAGATTTTTAAGATCCATTTCAAATGCCGCCCAGTCCATGGAGGTGGTGTTGGTTCCACACACCTCTTTCTCAGCCAAGCTGAAGGTGTGTGCTCCCTCTTAGGATGTTTTTATTTTATTTTTTTTAAGTTCGGCCTGTAATATAGATATTCCTATACTTGATTTATTCTTTCCCAGTAGAAGGTAAATGCTTGGGAGATAGAAACTTCGTCTTCTTTTTCTGTGCCTGGACTCTCAATGTACATAGTTGGCACACGGAATACTATTATTGAATTATATTGATTCTTATTTCTTTCTCGTCCTTGCAAGATTTTTTTTCTCTTCTGATTACATATTTTCTCTCTGTGTGTGTATTTCCCTATTTGCTAGCCCACTTAGCACCTTTAGTTTTGATATACATGTTCAATTTATTAATCATTGTTTGAATCTCCTCTTTAGGACGAACTGAGGGTCAGGATTAGGACTGGGGCAACTTGCCTCAGGTTTGACCAGTTTTCTGCTCTTTCTCTGCCCTTTTCAATGTCTGGGAATTAGTTACACTAAAGTTCCACTCCACACAGAGCTGCCTGCAACTTGAGATGCGAACTCCTACACTGAGGGCCACTTTATAGAAGCCTGTGGTCATTCAGGAAACAAAGGCACTCCTGTTTCCTCTTCTCAATAACAATTAGGAACATCAGATTAATAGAATCTTTAAATTCTGAATGATGATAGTAGAATAGTTCATGGTTGCTTTAACACAAAGGAATATTTTCTGAATCCTAAAGGTCACCAGAGAAATAAGAGGCGGATAGCTTATAGACTGTGCATGCTGGTAGATTTTTGGAGAATGGTATGTGTCCTTTGTGGGGTGTTCAGGCTTCAGAGCCAATTGGGGGGGAAGTACTCTGTGGTTTTCTCCAGAGAGGCTGATCTGGGCAAGGAATCCCCCATACTGAAGGGGCAATGCCATTAGAGGTACAGTGGAAATAGGGGAGGGGATGGGGTGTGGCAGGCAGGCTTCTCAGTTCACATTCTAGTATTCACTTAATGAGTGTAATGTTCTTGCTAATGGGATTTAACCACAATACATAGCCTTAACCTTGTCACCAAAAAGGTAGTCTACATGTCCCCCTTTTTCAATACTGTCTGCCAGTTACTGTGCAGAAGTCTGTTCTCCCAATTTTCTAAGTGGTAATCCTAGAATTATCTTGGCTCAGAAATAAATGAATAACTCGTGTACAGGACTCAAATTTCCCTGCAGGGGTTGTAACTGAAACAAGGATCGAGTGCCCATACACAAAACCTCTCAAGTTCAGGACAACATGTCAATTGCTAAACATTGTATTGTAGGAAGCCTTTATTTTTTCTCTTTTATGAAGCCTGAGATCAAGTTTTGGTAGGGAGTAAAAAAGCAAGGCAATTTAGCTCCTTTAAAGGGTTGCTTGTTGGGAAAGACAGCTATATTTAGCTCTGTGGCTGTCTCTCCAGGAAGCTAATACAAGGCAGTTAAATGGTGAATAGTATGAGTGTGTGTATGTGTGGGTGGGGGAGTGTGCAGGAAGAGTTTGGGCTGGGCAGGTGATAAAATAGGTCTTACAGAGAGGTTAGGAAAAAATTTTCAAAACAGTTGCATAGTATCTTACAGATCCACCACCCAGTGACTGAGCACCTGTTGCCCATCCAAAACCACTATTTCAATATGGTGCAGACAGCCGGGGTGGTGCTAAGTTAGTGAACCGCTTACTCCCATATAGTAATAGCACTAATAAACTATCTGCCGTTTATTAAGTACCTACTATATACCAAACACAGTGCTTTATTTCTATTAAGTCATTTAGTGTTGACAACTGTGCTCTGAGAAGCAAATAATGAGAGGGTTTGGCCCAAGAGATTGCACAGCCTCTAAGTGCATGAAATAGATTTGTATCCAGTTCTTTTTCTGATTCTGCTTTTATTAGCTTATTAGCTTCTACACTCAACCTCCTATGCTGTTCCCTGCTACCTTGCCATTTAATGTTTTAAATTCATATATATATATATATATACATACATATATATGTGCATATATATATGAAAGCTCTTTGAACTTCTTGAAGAATGGCATCACGTACATAAATGAAGAGGCATATAACACACATACACATATGTGTATGCATACATACAATCTACGTCCAAGTCTACATTTTAAGTGAATTAGTACCTTTAAGAAAGGAATCATAAGGGACACTCATTTACATTTTAATTCACATTCATATTTTCTCCTCTTTAAAAAAATCCCCTTCTGTTCTATAATTTTTTAAGATCCCAGGGATACTGCTATGTTCTGTCCTGCATATGGGATCGTGGGTACAGGGCAGAGATCAGTGAGACGGACACATGCGTGATAGAAACAGCCAGGTAGAGTTGAATGGCACAGAACCTCCTTGATGGTTGGTCATCTGTCTTCCATTTTGTGTGGAAAATGTAAAAACCTGCTCAATTTTGTATCTGTGAATTTAAACCCTGGGTAAATCAGGTAGATAGCAGCCAATGAAAACGGGTAATCTGTAGGATAGTAGATAATTTGACCTGATCTAAATATAGAGTTCTTCTTACAGTGGAGTTTAAATCCTAGGCCATCTTAGCACAGAGTTTCAATACCTTTCATGTTTCTCCTCTTGTTGAAATAGGTGGGAATCAAGGATTGCATGTTTTGGAAGATTAAATAATATTCCTTCTGAAAAAATTCACCATATGAGTAAAAAATATCCCTGGAATGATATATTTGTTAATTTAATGCCTTATATGAAGAAGGGTTCAATAATTGTTAGGAAAGTCAAATTTAGAAATAAGTATTCAGGTATGAAGGACCCATCATGGTTTTTCTTAAAGTAGACAAAGGAACACTTTCATTCTTAGCAAACTTCTTCAGGACTAGTTTGACAAGATCATCTCTTGGGTTCTGTTAAGCTCTAATATGCTATGAGTCAATTACAGCCAAATGTCCTTTCATTCCTGGGCTTTGAGAGACAGGGACAAAATGGTCAAGGAAGCAAAAATCAGCTGTCGAGACCACATGTAGTCATAGATAGAAGGCAAAAGCTCTTCTCCCAGATCAGAGAAAGAGAGACTTCTTAGATCTGCTCAGGTTTGAAGCAGGTGAAGAAGAGATGAATGCAAAGCAACCAAAATAGTGGTGGATCTAAAAACCTGAGCTTATTATGAGGCCCAGGAAGCAATTCTTGGAGGGATGGTCTTACTGTCAGTTACCTGGGATTATTTAATTATAGGCACCTCATGATTACCCATGAAGGACCAAGATGCAATGGAAAACTCAAACAATGGATGTTGGAAAATCACATAAATGGGCCTGGGAATATTCCACATGATTTTGCCCCTCAGAAATTTACCTTCCTAATTATGTTTTGTTTAGCCCAATATTAAAAATTGGTTGGTTTCCCCAGAGTAGCTCTGAAGTTAAACTGTGGAGGGAGTTTGTTCAGGAGCATGGCAGTTGGAAAATGGGGATGAAACATTTTCTGGCACTATTGTGGCAAAAAATCCCAAAGTTATTTTAGTCTTTAATCTTGAGCACCTTACCAGCCTCCTCATATTGCCCGAAGGGCTCTAAATATTTGTGAGTTTACATGAATGAGCTTGTTTTTATTTAGATAAGCAGTGTATGTTTTTACCTGGAGAAGTTATGTTCTTATCCTCCACCCCTCTTGGTAGCACTAGCAAATAGTAAACCAAATCTCTCAAGCAGGGTGCTGTACATACAATGGAGTCAGAAATATTTGTTGAATAAAAAGTACTCTTGCTAAGAAAGAATCTCATTTTGTAGCATTGAAAAAAAAAAGATTAGGCTAGATTTGAAAGATTCATAGGCTGGTAAGTTGTCTTGGGGGTTCTTGACTGTACCACCTTTCCTTCCTCCCTTCCTCCTTCCTTCCTTTTCTCTCTTCCTCCTTTCCTCCCCACTCTTACTGCCCTCCCTTCCTTCATTCTTCTCCTTTTTCTAAATTTAAATGATTTCATATTCTAATATTCCTTAAGTATATACAAACTTGAAAGTAGGCATGCCTTCCTTGAGTTTATGGCTCTCATACCACTGCTAATCCAAAACAAATTTACAGATGGAATTCAAACAAAAAGACAAACTCAGCATACAAATTAACAACACTGATTTAACGTGATGGATGACTGTCCTCTAATATCAGATTGCTACTCATGGCATTAATAGTGTACTGACTGGTATGCTAAAGATGTTTTGATTTTAGCATGCCTATACTTCCTTGTGATGTATAAGATCACTCTCTAACACTTTTTACAATTTAAACTACTCAAAAGCTTTGGTCCACATAGCTTGCTGGAATAACATTTGACCTTTTCTTGGCATGAATCCATAATTTACTTACTGAGGTGGGTCCAGGTTTTGTGGTGCCTAAACAGCATATAATGTCAAGGGCTTTTTAAAATATGAAGAATAAAAGGTAGTGGGACAAAATTGCCCTGGTCCCACCAAAGATATTGGGAGGAATATGTTCCCAGCAGTGCTGAAGGTCAGGCTTCCTTAGCTTCATGCTAAATCCATCTGTGTTCATGTTTCAATACCTTTTCTATTTTTTTTTTCTTGTTACCAGCAGAGAAGAATAACCTGGCAATAATGAGTGGCATTTTTTTTTTTAATTTCAGGAAGAACAACATTTAATGTGAATGCTTGTGAATGCTTTTTAAGATTATTCTCAAAATAAAAGCAGAAAATTAAATACTTTTATTGATAACACAGAGACAGTTGAGAAATATCTTTTTGTTAAGCCTTTCCCTCCTGATTAACTCCTAGAAGGAGATACTGGGACAAAGTTCTACTCTTCTATGTTGGATTTATAGAACTTGAAATTTGAATTGGAAGAGATTAACAATCTGTTAGAACTATGATTTTTAACCAGTGTGCCGCAGTTCACTGGGGTGTCATGAGAGGATCTCAGGTGTGCCTTGAAAAATTTTAAAGATCATTAATTAAGGCTGGGTGCAGTGGCTCATGCCTGTAATCCTAGCACTCTGGGAGGCCAAACACAGGAGTTCAAGACCAACTTTAGTAAGAGCCAGACCTTGACTCTACAAAAAATAGAAAACTGGTCAGGCGTTGTGGTGAGGGCCTGTCACTCAGGCTATTCAGGAGGATGAGGCAAAAGGATTCGCTAAACCCAAGATTTTGAGGTTGCTGTGAGCTGTGAAAACACCAGAACACTCTACCCAGGGGGACAGAATGAGATTCTATCTCAAAAAAAGATAAAAAAAAATCATTAATTAAATTATTTTTGAAAGAAGTTCAAAGCATAGTTAAGTATATTCTTTTCTTTCTTTCTTATTTTTTTTTTTACTTTTTTTGACCAATGTAATTTGTGTTGAGGCAGTTTAACTATAGGTTCAAGTATGCTATGAGATAAAAAGTCAAGAAACACTGCATTAGAACAACATTTCATATCCCCAGAACCCGTTATACTGCTCTACTTCTGGCCTGATGACAAAATTGGGAGGACCTATGGGAAGGTAGGGCCAAAGTGAACTTCAGGTCAGTATTTCTCTGGAGACCAAAGGGACAAACAGAGTCCAGAGGTCAGGCTCCACTCAGGGGACAATGTCTCAGAGTTCAGTGGTTGCAATCAGGTGTGACGTGAATCAGACTTAGGGAGGCAGAAGACAGGCGCGTGGGATACTGAAGGTCAGACAGGCTATGGAAACTGGGGTCATGTAGGATCCAGTCCACAGGGCAGTTCTTAGGCTCCCAGATGCTAGAGCTAAAACCTTGTCTATAGAGAACTCAAATTAATCAACAAAAAAGAGCAAACAATCTCATTTATCACTGGGCAAGAGACATGAACAGAACCTTTTCTGAGAAAGACAGATGAATGGCTAATGAACATGAAAAAACACTCATCATCCATAATCATCAGAGAAATGTAAATCAAAACCACCCTGAGATATCAGATAACCCCAGTAAGATTAGCTTCCATCACAAAGTCCCAAAGTTGCAGATGCTGGTGCAAATGTGGAAAAAGGAGAACGCTTTTACACTGTTGGTGGAACTGTACTAATGCAGCCTCTTTGAAAAGAAGTAGAGAGAGTCCTCAAAGAACTTAAATTAGACCTCTCATTTGATTGTGCCATGCCTCTATTAGATATCTACCCGGAAGAAAAAAAAAATCCTTTTATCAAAAGAACATTTGCACTAGACTGTTTATCACAGCTCAATTTATAATGGCCAAGATGTGGAAACAACCTAAGCGCCCATCAACTCGTGAATGGATTAATCAACTGTGGTGTATGTATACCATGGAATACTGTTCAGCCTTAAAAAAAGATGGAGGTATTACATCTTTGGTATTAACTTGGATGGAATTGGATCACGTTCTTCTCAGTAAAGTATTACACGAATGGAAAAGCAAATATCCAATCTACTCAATACTAATATGAAGCCAGTAGATGATCTAATTTATGCCCGTGTAGGAGAAAAACTAATTTCAATTTGCGTTGGGGGGAGAGGGAACAAGAGAGGGGAATGGGGAGGTTTGGGATGCTCCCAGTTAATGGGCACAGTGTAGAGGATATGCAGATATTTTGAGTGCGGGACACACCTACAAGGGGTACTTTAACAAATTCAAATATTGTGACTTGGTTGTTTGTATCCTCACATTAACCTGAAATTTAAAAAAAAAAATAGAAAATGGATGTGGCCCTTTCTTACTGGGAAGATTCTGGAGTTTGTTTGTTTGTTTGTTTGTTTGTTTTTACCAGATTGATTGGAGGATAAAATATGGTAATCAATATCGGACCTCCCTTTTTAGGCTGTCTTCCTTCTGGGACAAGAGAATCTTCTGAGAAGTCCCCATAGAAGAGAAGCCTTCATGGGGCAATTATCTAGGGTGCATATTTCAATGAGAGCTTAGTTCTAAGAAAATGTTTATTTTGGAACATTTGAGGCTTGTCATCAAAGAATCCTAACTTTCCATTTCCCTATCTTATGGGTTTACTGTGACCTTCAAGTGAGACTATGCATTCATACATATATACATGAAAGTATTTTGTAAATGGTGGAGAACCACCATGCACCAGGTCATTATAATCCCATTTCTTTCCAATGGAGATGCTGATTTTTATCTTACCTGTTATAATTATTTTTAGGTGAGAAATACCTTTTGAGGTTTTTTTTCCTGTTTCCTTTATACTTATTTTCTTTTTCATTTTTCTGTTAAAAGGTGATTCCACTGGGAAAAAAAAATTGTTTTTAGAGAAGGGAGGGTTTCTCATTTAAGAGAGAACCATTTTCTAAAACGCAGAACTGTTAGAGCTACCAGGAAACCTCTTCATCTATTCAGTTAGGGTCTTTCATATGGTACACTCAACAAATGCTTGGATACTATATAAATTTCTGGTCGCATGAGGTCTTACCACTTTTAATACTGAGAAAGAATTAGCTATTCTGTTTTGGTAAGATGATAGCTATGGACTCATTCACTTTTCTGGAAGTATTTTGGGGGTTTGAAAGCTTAAGAAGTAAACAGTTTGTTTTGTACAGGGAACTTTCTCTGAAAGAGTTAGCAGGGTTCATCTGGTGACATTAGCTTTGCCAGAAATTTCCATGATGTCAAGGGCACACTGGAGATTAAAGAGGGATTAAGACCTACTTGCACAGTCAAAGCATCACAGTAAATTGACCTGACTTGGCAGCCTGCATCTCAAGCTGGCACTTTTTCACCACCTAATCATATACAACCCAGGTTTGTGGCGTTAGCGAGGTTACTTTCACAGAGGCCAAGAACTGGTGAGCAGGCAAGGTCAGAGGTGGGAGGTGCCGGGAAAGACTGGGGAGGCTTCCAGGAGAAGGCTCAAGACCAATCTGACAGACAGAGTTGCCGAGGAAGATTAAAACACTAAGGAAGAAGGTGATTTCCCCCCCCCCCCCCGGAATGTCTCAGAAATGAGTTTCATTTTCTCTTGGCCTTCCTTCTGCCTACTCCCCATTTTTTCCAGTGTGCCTTTCTCTTAAAACTTGTAATCCCTGTGTTATTATCAACTCTTCTGCAAAAGGAGTCAGGTTTGCCCAGGAACTTCATGGAATAAAGATGATTTTATATTTTAAAAAGGAAACAGCTGGATGGCAAAAGCCAGGGAGGGAGGCAGCTCTTGTTTCATTAAGGGAAGGGAAACTCGAGGGCCCAGAGAGCACAACTGGGCTGGGAGCCATGGCGGGGAGAAGAAAAGGAAATGCAGGATCATAAAGAAATAATCATGAAAAATGGAAAGTGAGAAAGAGCCAAGAACAACAAGCAATAAATAGATTTGGAAAGGGGGAAAGATGAGGAGGAATGCAGAGCCACGCTCGGGAGCGATGCTGTAGGACCCTGTGCGTTGCACTTGAAAAAAAATTTCATAATTCTGAAAATCATGAAAAAGTCTTACTGAAAATGTTTTAAGATAACTTAAAAGCTGATCCAGGTTTTATTTCTCTGTGTTGTTTCAGAGTCTATTCCCATGCATGAAAATAAAAAGTCAAATGTAACTAGAGAGAAAAACTTAATGTATAATATGCCTGAGTGGTTGGTTTCTTCCTGCTTTTCCTTTAAAAAAATTAATTCTTGCCTGATGGCAAGAAGTTGTTTTTATTTTTTTAAGAGACAGAGGCTCACTTTATCACCTTTGGTAGAGTGCCGTGGCACCACAGCTCACAGCAACCTCCAACTCCTGGGCTTAGGCTATTCTCTTGCCTCCGCCTCCTGAGTAGCTGGGGCTACAGGTGCCCGCCACAACCCCCAGCTATTTTTTGTTGCAGTTTGGGCAGGGCCGGGTTTGAACCTGCCACCCTTCTTATATGGGGCTGACACCCTACCCGCTGAGCCACAGGTGCTGCGCTGTCTGACAGCAAGAAAAGGAAGCATAGTGAAGCTACCTAAGGTCACCCTAAGTCGTTGATTTTAAGAGTAACTCATCCTGTTCCAGCTTTACTTAGGACGGTCATAGACATTTTTCCCTGAGCAGTCATCGTTTAATGTCCATTTGCTTATTACCCGGGAGTGACGGCCTCGGACTCACAGGTGTATCTTTAAATATTTTCAGATGAAATTGGCATGAACTTACGGAGGACCCAAGCGGAAAACCAAGCCCTAGTCTGTCCTTCATCTTGAAATCTGTTCAACATGATAAAATACACAAACCTGGCCCACAGTCCAGGTAACCCTGGAGAGAAGAGAGTTAAAAACAAACAAAATACTATTTGAAGTTTCACATCAGTTAAAGACGATACCTTACCAGTGAAATGGTGCTGATTCTTCATTTGGTGGGGGTACCTTATTACCATTTTTTAATAAAAAAATCAGTTTTTAATAGCAGCATTTGTTTAAGGAGGAAAAAAAATGCTTGGTGGTGCCTTCTGGAATGTACATTAATCTTGTTAATGACACTGCAGTTCATGGTTGGCAAAACAGAACTTTTGAATCAACCTGTATTTTTTTTTTCTTCCTGGTGGTAGCTGCGCTGGAGAAAGAAGGCCAGGGCACTACAGATACATGAAACGTACATGAAGACAGGATACAGGATTTCCTATGATTTTATGTTGTTCTTAATTAGGAAGCATATTGGCAGCAAATGCTAACATGTGTTAGGATGTTTAGCTGTAGCCAATAAATGTTTTCTATTACAACTCTGAATTCCATGCCTAGTCGGAACCCATGCTGTTCTGCTCATGGCTCACAAAAATCCCGTTACAAGTCATCTCAAGGGCCAATTTTCTGTTGGCTCATGGAATAAAACTACTTTCCCCATGTTTTCCTCAAGGGTCATCTCCAGCTCTGAGTGGAAGTTAACAATTGGAGGAGGATGACCTCTCCTCTTGGAGCTGCCTTTCTTGGTGGTAAAGCCGGGTCCTTAATAAGCATCCTCAGTGTAAACCCAGAGTCAGTCAGAAGTGGGTTCAACTAGGCCATGCTGCATCCTGCCAGCTATGTTTATTTCTGTCTTCACGGAGGAGGAGCCAAAGGAGGAAGAAGGAAATTCTTGCAAAAAAAGGGACAAGGTGGTTACCTTAGAGAACATTTGCTTGTATGCACAGGAGAACATGTACAAGTGTGTTGATCTAAAGTACTGTTTGTCATAGTAAAAAGTTGGAGACCATCTATATGCCCATCACAAGAAAACGGATGAATATATTGCCACACGGAGAACTTTAAAGCAATCGAAAGGGACAAGCTTAAGCTATCTGTGACAAACAATATGGCCAGCTCTCAACGATATGTTTTAAAGGGGAAAATAATTCTGTTCAGAATACCAGATGCATCGCAATGCTACTTAACTTAAAAAACCCCAATAAAACAAGGGCATATATTTTCCATGAAGTCATATAAATGTATGGAAGAATATACCAGACATTCAGGAAAGTAGGCCCGGTACAGTGGTGCACACCTTTAGTCCCAGCTCCTCAGCTGGCTGAGTGGGGAGACTTGCTTGAGCCTTGATGTTTGAATTCAGCCTGGGCAACATAGCGAGACCCTGTCTCTAAAATAATAACATAATAATAAAACTTGGAAGGCAATGTAGCAACAGCACTTTTATCTCTGAGGAGCTAGAGAAGGAACCAAGATAGGCAATAAGGCCAAAGAGAATCTATTAACTTTAATTAAAAAAGAAAGCATTTATTTTCTACTTCTAAAGTCAAAAATTAATTGAAAAAGAAAAAAAAATAGGAATGGTGGTGGTGAAGTTTCCTGAAATTCAGCATCAAAGCATTTTCTCTCTACTTGAAAGCTGACTGTATAACTTCTGTCATGCTTTTAGGGGTAATTGGCGCATAGATTATTCTGTCTTAGAAATCTTTAAAAGAATTATTTTGCTGTCAGTGTCGTTTTCACTGCTGAGTCTGAGAAATTTTCACATGCTTTCATATAGGTGGCTGAAATCACCCACGGCACCCGCTTCTTGGTGCTCTCATTTTTTTTGATATCAGTGACATTCGGGTTGTAAGGCAATCTTACCCGTCTATACATTCTTTACGCCACCACCTCATGGCCTGGAACTCTTCACCTCTTTCTCACGGCAGGGCCATCACACAAACTGGTCCCTGTCCTTGGAATATTCCTTCCCTGACTTTTACGTGGCCCATTCCTTCACCTCATTAGATGGTTTCTCAGTTGTCTTCACCATTCTCTTTGCTCTATTTGTAATTAGGACTTATTTATTTTGATTATCATTATTATATTTTGAGATAGAGTCTCATCTGTTACAGTGATGTAGCTCACAGCAACCTCAGACTACCAGGCTCAGGTGATCCTCCTGCCTCAGCCTCCGGACTAGCTGGAATTACAGGTGCCCACCACAATGCCTGGCTAGTTTTTCTGTTTTTAGCAGAGACAGGGGTCTCGCTCTTGCTCAGGCTGGTCTAAAACTCCTGAGCTCAAAGAATTCCCCTGCCTTGGCCTCCCAGAGTGCTAGGATTACAGGTGAGCCACCACACTGAATTTATTTTAATTTATGAATCTTTTTGAATGAGATGAATTTCCCTCCTCTAGAATGTCTGTTTCAAGACAAAAAGGGATTTATTTTGTTTTCACTTCTGCGCCTTAACACCTGGGACAGTGTGCGGAAGGTGGGAAGTGCGTGAGAGAGAGTTCCTTCACTGAATTAACAGCACTGTGGTGTTTTCATTACCTGTTACGTATCTGTGCAGCTCTTAAAACATTTTTTCTGTATTTTATAAGTACATCTCCTATTATTCCTAAAAGTTAGCTGTACACCTAATCTGATTTTCCTTTGCCTTGTAAACAAACCTACACAGTATAAAGAGAGAGAGAGAGAGAAAAAAGTGATCGAGTAATGAGAATGTACCAAACAGCGTTGGTTTGTGAAGGGCACGCTTTTCTGTATTCTTCAATGAAGATCTTTTAACCGCTGTATCAGATTGCTCATAAACCATGAAATGAAATGACTGGCTATCGGAACTAATTTTGAGAAGAAAAACTGTCATCTTCAAAGCAGTAAAATCTCCATAAAACTGTGTAAACTAATTAGTAGGTTAAGTAAAATCACTGAAATATATCAGGCCCTTCAAATGTCTCCAGGGCAGACATAATGCAGTAATTCCCTAATAGTCACTCTGGGAAGATACTGTAATGGGCAGGATGAAGTCATTGTAATGTTCTCACTTGGTTTTGGTCCTGTGACTTATAAAAAGAATGCTGGTGGCAGAACACACTTATGGAGAGATGCCTGATAATTTTGCCTGATACTAGCTGGCCTTTCTAGGAACCGAAATGGGTTCTGCTTGGATAAAGGATGCATGTAATCTGTTTGAATGTTTCTTCTCATCCTTCCCCATCAAAGGGAGTGGAAAACATTTTGTAGATAGTACTTTTTACTTTAGGGTATTCAGATGCCCTCCTATGTATTATATTCTTCATGGGGGTAACAAAAAACAAAAACCTACCCGAAACCTCCAAACCTCCAGGTGTACCATTCAAGACCTCATATTTCTTTGAATTAATCACAAGCTCTATAGTTTAAGAAGGGTTCTTAATAATCCGGGGAAAATCACATGAATTGGGTAAAGTCATTGGAATATTGAATTGTTTATTTTATTAATTAATTTTATACGTATATTATATTTATATCTATTAAATTGACGACATTATTTTCCCAACCCCAAGCTAATTTTGTACTCAATACAAGAGATAACCATAGCTCATTGCTCTAGATTATAATCGGCCGTCTCCGTACATGTCTTCCTTATTATATTATTCACCTTGAAGCTAAGGGCTTTATCTTACTTGCTTTATTTCATGGTGCGCAGTGGAATAACCCTTAGCAGAAATTTTTCTGTGATTCCCTTTATTCTTAACTTTTCCTACAGGTATGAATTCAAGTTAGATGCTTTTCAGAAAATTGTTGGTCTTCAGAAATATAGCTTAACTAGATACAAAAATTGATTTGCCCACACTGTTTCTATGATTTCTACCCCCTGGTTCAAGTTCGTGATTCAGGAAGAAGAGTAGTAGGAACCAGACTTCTTCAAAGTGGTGACTATTGGCCCATTAGCTCAGAGGACAGTGCATGAGAAGTAAAATGGGAAAGCTACACTAACACTACCCAAAAGGCATGCACATGGAAAGCTGTGCACGCTCCCCGTCCAATTAACTGGGAGGAAAATCTTTGTGCTGGTTCAGTTCGTTCCTCTGTGTCAGAAGCTGCTATTGCCTGGCTGGCCTGTGTGTCCCTTTAGAATTGATAATGAGGTTCAAGAGAGAGGGATAGCCCTCACTCAGCATGTCACCCCTATTTAGCACCTTTTCCAGGATGGCAGCCACTATTGTTTTATTATGTCCCTGATCAGCTGTCACTATTCATAAAGTAATCACTGCCATTAACACGTCACGCCTCAAGCCATCTGCTGCAGCAAGGCACACACCGGAGCTGTTGGTTGTAAGCAAAGCAGGTGTCACCTAAGAATGACAGTACCACAGTAAAAGTGGGAGGTCAGCCTGGTGAAGGAGGATGTGTCCTGAAAAATAATTCTTTTTTTTGATGTTTTATAATACAATGGGTTGTGGTATTTCTTGCTCAGCTTGCAGAAGGCTAAAATAACAAAAAAAAAAAAAATCAAATTTGAGATACTTTATTTTTCTATATTGGTAAGTTTAAGGAGATATGAATGTCCATCGGATGTCTTGATATAATGACATCTAGATTGTGAATGGACTATTCATTAAATTTGCAGTCAAGATTAAAGAATTCTTGAAGAAACTTTCTGATCCATCACATCTTTATCTGACAAGCACTTATTGAGCACACACTAAGTGACACTGACAGGTGGCAGCCCAGTCGAAATGTAAAATCATGACTTTAAAGAAAAATTCACATAAAAGAGTACTATATTTTATTACATGTTCCCACCAAAGAAGGAATAACTTTGGGATTTCTTCTTTTTAATTTTTCAAAGATGTATTTATTTTTATTTCAGATTAGTAAGAGCATACACACAAATAGGTTACACTGTTTGTATTTGTAAGGTAAGGATGCCAGGATGTGTGCCACGTACCCAGGCATTCTTCCCTTTGGGTGGGAGCTTGCCAAACCCTCTCTGCTCCTCCTCTCTTCTTAAATTTGACTGAGTTTTTCTCTGGAGTGAGCACCTAGCTGTTAATCTACGAGTTTCAACTTAGTATTGAGCACACGTGGTGCTTGTTTTTCCATTCCTGTGATACTCAGGACAGAGTTCTCCAAATCCATCCAGGTCACCTTGAAATTTCAAGATATCCAACAAGCTGAGTAGGGCTAGCCATAGGTTTGGAATGCATGAAAACCGCAGTGGATACTGGGAAGATCGTCTCCTGAGGCATGCAATGAAGGTTGTCTACATCAGGAATGTGCTTGCTCTGGCTCTCTGCCTGCCACTTACAAGTAAGTAGAAGGCCGGGTTAAAGCAGGTTGTGAACTATGGCGGTTGAAGGTCACCTTTGATAAGTGAATAGGTACATGGTCACACACTACATGATGATGTTTGTGCCAATGACTACATGGGTGATGGTGGTCCCATAAGATTATACTGTATTGTTAGTACCTTTTCTGTGTTCAGGTATGTTTATACCTGATACATAAATACATAAATACATAAATGCTCAACCACTGTGTTACAACTGTCTGTAGTATTCAGTGAAATGACAGGCTGTACGGGCTTATAGTCTAGAAGCCACAGGTCACACCACACGGCCTGGCTGTGTAGTAGGTCCTCCACGTAGGTCTGTGTCAGTACACCCTATGATGTTTGCACAACAACAAAATTGCCTAACAACACATTTCTTAGGACGCATCATCTTTGTTCAGTGATGCATTGTGTACTTAACCTCTTTATTTTCAAAATAAAGACAACCAGTAGACCTAGGCCAAAGGAGTGATAATGCTGATCATACTATAACATAATGTAATATTGATAAAATATTTATAATATTATGAATATGGACTTATACAACGATAATTTTTACTTATTATAACATAATGCTTTTATGTATTACAAATACCTATGCGCCTAGCACATGATAAGTGCTCAGTAAACATAATCAGAGACTGTTGCAGGTTAAGATAGAAAGCCCATGAAATAAAGCTGTGATACTTAGATTTGTGCTTACAATGTTATAGGAGTAGAACAAAAGGCTTAGATAACTGAATTGTTGGATATTTCAAGAAGAGGATCTTAAGTAGGTGACATTTGAGCTGGCTCTTGAAAGGGAGAGAGGGAGAACTTGTTGGAGGAAACGGCATGCCCAATATTTGGGACCAAAGAGGAAATCAACTATTTTCTTTCTGCATCCCACACACTGTAGTGTTTTTCCCGGTTTGTCTTAAATCTCAATTTATGTATGTATGTATGTATGTATGTATTATTAGAGACAGAGTCTGACTCTGTTGCTGTGGGTGGAAGGAAAGGGACCTCAAACTCTTGGGCTTGAGCAATTCTTTTGCCTCAGCTGGGAAGACAGGTGCCTGACACAATGCTGGGCTAGTTTTTCTATTTTTCGTAGAGATGAGGTCTCGCTCTTGCTCAGGTCTCCAGCTCCTGAGCTCAAGCCATCTCCCCGCCTTGGTCTCCCAGAGTGCTAGTGAGCCACGGTGCCTGTCTTCACTTTATGGGCTCGTCAAACTATCTGCCCATTTTTCTGTTTCCCTGACACAAAATCTATCAATAAGATATTCTTTATGTAGACACATATTAATGAAGGATCTCATAAACACCAGTGTTTATTATATTAACTGCTATTAGTATGGTTGCTAACTTTATAACTTATGCTTTTCGTACAATGGTTTTAAAGTTTTGTTCATCCAAAATCAAATTCTCCGGCCGCCTTTTCTTATTGACTCAGTTTTTTCTATTTATTACTCAGTTCTATATTGCTTTAGAATAGGTTGGACATGGAAAATGGGCAGAAGAATGGGAGGGGAAGCATTCACTTAGGAAATATTGTATAAAGCTGCTGGTTATCTAATATGCCAAAAGCAGTTCGAGACCTCGGGATCGAAGACCATTATGCAAGAATTCCGTCCCTTTATCAGAAGTCAGAATCAGACTGCCGTGTTGTTAGTGGCTTAGAAGATACCTGCTCGTTTGTTTGCCACCCATGTCTTCATTCAGGAGAGATGAAGGACACGGGTTTCCCTGCAGCCGCCCACGCGTGGTCTGTGTCCATATGGTTTAGTTGGTGCTTTGTCAAGTTCACTTCCTGTCCTCTTCCAGTCCCAGGGAGCAGGGACCAACCACGCTCAGCCCCTCAGGCTGCGTCTTCCGGGAAGATGAATCTTGAGGGGCGGGGGGTGGGGGGACACAAATATGGGAACCCACTTGGAACTAATTCTTCCTCTGCAGCTCAACCTTGAAGACTCTGTCGACCCGTGTCTGCTCGCTGGAGCCCTGAAGTGTCTGGTTCCCATCTTTGTTCTTTTATGACCCAAGTGCCCCACTTGCTGTTTCCATGAGCTGTTCCGTCCCCTTCCAGGCACTTTCTTTTCTCCTTTGCTTTCTCCCTTTGCTTAATTGAGTCACATAACTGATAGACTAAATGATAGAATTTAAAAAATCCAAACATGGGAAGGGTATCAATAAGTGACTGGGCTCAGACTGCTGGACAGAATTTTCTTGTTTGACACAAATTTTGAAAGCACAGACTGGGTACCACCGGCACTGTTCTAGATACTTGAGTCAATGACAGAAACAAAACAAAAAAAAAATAATAAAAAACCCCCCAAATATTGGCAGAAATAGCTGTTCTAACAGATATTGGTTGCTGAATTTTCAGGAACTAAATTTCTAGGCTAATGACATCTGTCTAACCTTTAAGATAAGATAATTTTTATATGGTTCCCTCTGAAAGTTTCTAATAGTTTTTTTTTTTTAAGAAAAAGAATAAAAATATTAGCAGCAATGTGGGTAAATCTTTTAGAAAAGAGTTCTTCCTGTGTAAAAGCAAGTAGAGTGTTGGTTTAAACTTCTCCATGATCAAAGTGTTAAAGTAATACATTTTGAATAGAGCCATCTGTAAAACGAATTCATATAAACAACAAGAACCTGTAAATGTGTAATGGGCAAAAGTAATAAAACTATTGAAATAATGCACTTTCTTTATACCGCTTCTATCCATTAATTTTTTACAGTTTTCTACCATGTAACATTACCTTTCATAAAAATGAGATTTTAAAATGAGATGGGGTTTGTTAAAGAAACAACGGGTAGTTAATGGAAGGAGGATTGCAAAGCTGTGCTCTGCTGGATGACGGAGAGGGGAGGGGAAAAGAGAATTTGTCTGGGGCTCTCCCTGAACCGGAGGCCGTGGCCATGGTCCGTAGCCTTTTAAGGGGTAAGCAATGCTCACGGGCAAGGGTTTTTATATCTTTATGTTGATTATTTGTTTCCCCTCTCTAAAGAAGAAATCAAGTACACACTATTTGAAATAATGAAATTCACTTCCATATAATACTTTCTAAGCAAAGCTGTGAATCTTTCATATATTCAACATTTTAAGATTCTTCATGGGTTCTGGGATGGCTGTGTAAGCTCTAATGTAATAGGATGGTGTTCTTGCCCAAGGCAGCTTGGCGTGGTGGGAGGGGCAGAGACTTCCACTTGGGTGGATTTGAGTTCCAGTTCTGACTCTGTAACATACATGTAGCAGTGTGATCTTAGGCAAAATTTTTGACCACTGCGTGACTAAATTTCTTCATAGGCAAAGCAGAGATCACAATTCCTACTCAAGACAGTTTCCTCCTACCACCTGCATTTTTGATTGCGATAATCCTTCAAATTAGGAAAGAACAGCTTATTTATAATTAGAGGCCATTATAGTTTTATTAAAAGGCTCCCACTTAAAATGCTTAATCTCTTTTGATATTCTGTGTCAACTAAATGAAAATGTACATGCTTGCAATTCTAAAATAATAAAAGACCTAAATTCATACACCTATGTTGAAATGAGAATCCACACAGTAGCATGGATTCCTTTTTAGAAAAGGGGATCACTTGAGATATGGATGCTTTATTTCTCCATTTATTCAACAAACTGAGCACCTATTAGGTTCTTGGCTTCAAGATACGCATTTAGAATGCAAAAATGGGTAAGACATGATTCTGAGCTTCAGAGAGCTAGGATGTAGGGTGAAGATCACACATGGAGACTTCTCTGCAGGAATGGAGGGTGGGTGCCATATGGGAGCGCCAAGGGGGGACCCTCATTGGTGAGTGTGGGTAGCAGGTGATGGGAGGTTTTCTAGCAGAAGTGGTGGTGGCTCTGTGTTTAGCAGGAGTTGAAATTATCTAAGTGGGCTAAGGGGGGGGGGCGTAACTGGAGTAAGAGGGCATTCTCGGAAGAGGGGTAGGGTGATTATGGGCACAGAGAGATGAGTCCACTTAGGGTGCATGTATGCATTTGTGTGTGTGTGTGTGTAAGGAACTAGCAGCAAGCAGTACTGTGGTACACAAAGCTGGAAATGGGGGGTCATGACAGCAATGCTTTTGGAAGGGTAAGCAAAGGCCAGATCATGGTAGTTTTCTTTTCCAGGCCAACTTGTTTAAGCTTTAAGCAGTAAGATGAAAGAAGGCTTGAGCAGACCTAAAATACCTCTGCTCAGACCTGTGTGAAGAATAACAATGAGGGCAAGGAAACTCATTAGGAAGCTGGTGCTGTGGCCGTGGTCCAGAGAGAGGCCGCAAGTGTTCCAAGGAGGTTAGCCACAGCGGGAGGCAGGGCAGCAGGCAGTGCTGGGGCCGGTGGCGGGCTGGGGTGAGCCCAGAGGCCTGAGGAAGAGCCAAGAGTACAGTCTGATTCCCAGCACCAAAGCCTGGTGCCTGAGGTTGGTGCCACCATCTGAGGTGGGAAATACATACATGTGAACATGGCTCAGTCCCAGGCGGTCGGTAAACAATATGCAAAAGATCTGAATCATACAGACCATGGGTTTCTCAAAATGTGGACATGAATGTGGGCTTCTTTTCTTCTTCTTCTTTTTTTTTTTTTTTTTTTGAGGCAGATACTTACTTTCTTGCTCCCAGTAGAGTGCCGTAGTGTCACAGCTCACAGCAACCTCAAACTCTTGGGCTCAAGTGATCCTCTTGCCTCAGCCTCCTAAGTAGCTGGGACTACAGGTGCCTGCCACAATGCCCAGCTATTTTTTTAAAAACAGAGTCTCACTCTTGCTCAGGCTGATGTTGAACTTGTGAGCTCCAGAGATGCACCTGCCTCGGCTTCCCAGAGATGACTGTGGGTTTTGAATATCTTGGTGAAATTTTGTTGAAAGGACCTGATTTATCTCTTCTGGTATGTGAAGAATGCATGAAGAGATCACACCCGAGCTGCCAGACAGGAGTTGGCTTTTACTCTGCCCTTTAGCAGCTCTGAGATTGTGAACAAGTCATTTTAGCTCTTCAGACTTCTGTCCCTTCTTTAGAGAATTAGTAGACTTCACAAATAAGCTCTAGATTAAAACAACTCTAGTTTGATTCATTAGCAACTCCTCCATTTTTCTTCCCCCACCCCTGTGCACAAGCTCCCTCTCCTAAATTTATGAAGCATTGGTACTTGATTCCATAAAGGGGATCTTCTTATGCTTAGGAATATTTTAGCTGCTTCCTGTCAGAAATTTCTTGCAACACTTAGATGATGTGCATAACCCCTAAAGTATTTCTTTTCTCAGTATGCAAATGCCTCCTTTGGAAACAGATTGACATCTCTTAACCAAAGCTTTCCTGGGTGGAGCATAAACTCTCATTCAAACTTCATTCCTCTTCCCCACCCAGTAAACTGTCCAATCCAAAGGGGTTACTTCTGGAACAGTAGGTTCCGACATAACAGAATGGATTCTGAGTCAAAGAATGGATTTTTGAAATTAGCACACATACCAAAAAATGTATTTACTTAGCGTACCTTAATAGGTTTCCAAAGAGCCATTAGACTCTTTTGAGTAAATATCATGTGTATCACCAAAATATGCACAGTGTGTCCCCAAATAGGCATTTGACCTGTAAATATAATAGGACAAGCTCTTTGTTTTTGAATTCTCCTTCGATCCTTTTCTGCTAAGCAATTTTCTTGGACCATATTAAGCAAAGGGACACATTTTTTCCCAAGGTTGGGCATTTGCTTGCTTTGTTCCGAAGTTCAAGGAATAGCTGAGAAGTGTGTACCTCTGTTGTTGAGTGGTCTAAGGGAGGGGGCATTTCACCTGGTTAGGACCAGTTGGAGTTTCCTTACTAACAGAGGCACCAGCAAAGTATAAAAAGCTTAAGGAGATTAATGTCTACAGGATAGAACAACTGCTTTAGAAGCAAGCTAACCCGCCCCCCATTAGAGGTTTTAGCACCTTAATTTGACAAACTCAGTGTTTAAACAGGGAGTCTGTCCAATTGCTGTTATCAGAGAAAGCAGAGGCAAAGGGTTAATAATTGCTGACAATTTTTTTTAAGAAGCAATTTTATTACAGAAATGGGAGTTGAACTGAAACATTCACAATCAGAATGAAAGGGCAGGAGAGCAAGCCCGGAGAGCTCACCATCGTCTGGGAAAGGGGAAAGTTTCTCGGATTTTAGAGAGGCTGAAGAAAGGGACTTATTTTATATTTGAGAACATCGTTGAATTTAGATTTTTAAGGATAAGTCACCAAACATTAAAAATGCACATATGGCGCTCCGGAGAAATGCAGTAATGCTTCCATTTGATGATGGGAAGAAAAGCTTTCCTATCTGACCGCACCATGCTCCATGTTTATAAATAAGCCATGTGTCACTAGGTGGTTTTGCAAGAAGTCAATGTGCACCTTTGTGTGTTGGCTTTTATTTTTAAAGACTTATTTGGTTTACTTGGTTATCTTAGAGATTATCCTTCCACATGGAACAGTGAGGGTGAAAGTGTACCAATCAGCCAGTGTGTGACTTTCTGCCAATATCCAGAGCTTTTACCTAAAGATTCTAGAAGCAGAGACAACTCCCATGGGTGGCATGTTACAGTACAAAGAGCACTGAACTTGGGAGTCAGAAGCTAGATTTCAGTCTTGGCTCTTTCACTTAAAACTATATATGGCCATGAGGAACAGTTTATTTCAATGTTTTCCAAACATAAGTGCACAGCAAAATCATCTGTTGAGTGTTATACACACACATCTACCCCCGACCACATAGGTTGCAGATGGGTCCTTGGGTTGCTTCAAAGCAATGAAAGTCAATAACTATTGAAAAATCCATTGAACTTCAGTGTCCTCGCTTGTAAAATAGAAATAACATTTTCTATCCATCATACAGGACCAAATATGATAATGTATTTAACCTACCAGTGTAGTGCTCCAGAGAGGTTCACTAATATTTTTCTTCCAAGGGGCCATGTTTGCTCCAGCTCAGAGCTCCCCAGAGTGGATTCTAAGGAGCGACAACCTCATGGTATGGTCTCTAGAAAACCTTTGCACCATCAGTTACATTTGCGACAACACACGATACTCCCCTCCAGACTGCCCATGGGACCATCGGCAACTTCAGGTTTCCGAAGGGATCTGAAAATAGTGGACTGGCTACTTTTCTTACACCCAGTGTTTCTTTGAGTTATTTGACTACCAAATTCTTTTTAATGTGGCAATTGTGAATTGATATTCCACAAAACATGCTTTTGGGAACACCCCTCTCTTAAGTTCTCTAACTAATGTTCCACCTTTCTCTAACCTCCTCGAGGAGCTTACTGCTTGTTTTGGTTTAAGACCAAATCTTTCTGATCATCTTGAAGAGTATACGCTCTTCCCTGGACCTGTTAATTTAAAAGGATCCTCATATTTGAAATGATTCTATTTAACTACTGTAGTTTTTACTTTAACTGCCTGAGCTTATGAAGGTAGAACACGAATGATCTAGAAAGGAATTGAAACCATCAATTTAGAAATAAAACTAATAACTGAACAGTAGAATTTCACAAGTCTATGGTTGTTAAATAAAGGGAAGACAATTTTACTCTGAGAAGATCATACCTTACTCTTACAAGCTAGGGGATGGTGTAAAATTAGAAGTGCAAGTTATGCTTAGAGGTATATTAATCCAGTAATCAAAAATAAACTTGGTAAAAGTTTATATAGGTGTGCTAAAAAATAAAATACGTTTTGAAAGAGACTTTCTTAAGTTAGCAATTTAAGAACTTTGGGGAAATTGAATATAATTATGCAGGTTTTTTGGCAACTTCATTTGCCTGGTTATACCTTTAGAGTAAGGAAACTAATTGGCTTCTAACACATCCTTCAGGGAATGAAAAGCAAAATGACAAAGTGGATCTTTGAATGAGGTGTATTTATACAAGAGTCATCTACTCATCCAAGCATGAATCAAAGAAGATACACCTGCAGAGACACGTGGTTTGGGGATGAATGAGTGGACAAGGGGGGAAGGGATGGATGCAATGTGTAAAGTTCAAAGTCAGGTTGGGCAGAGTTCATGATAAGAATTTGCTTCGGATAACTATGCAAAGAAAAAAAAACTTGTAAGCATCTTGCTTTTGCAGGTTTGGTATAAAAATCTCAGAAAAACAGCTTTGCTTTTGAGCTCTCCGATATTTCCACTCTGGTCCTGGCCAGAAACACTGTGAGAACACCCTTTCATTTGGTATTTGAGCCCTTATGCCTCTGTTCCTGGCTGCAGACCAAAGGGAACAAACGCAACTGAACATTTCAGAACCTCAAAATAGTAAACTAAAAATGGTGTGCTCTGCTTTTGGTTCTAAAAATGATCGACCCCAAAGCCTTGTTCCAAATGATCTGGTTGATCCATCACTAATGTGGATTACTGGATTTTAGAAACCTTTTAGAGAACTTTCTTTGAAAAAATTTAGATAACTAAGAACAGAGAAAATAATCAATCCTAATGGTTATAATACAGGTATCTGGCCACTACAGCAGAGATTGAATTTTATGAATGTGCTTTCTGTTCCAGTGTAAAGTAATTTAAAGAAGGAGATTAAAATTTGGAGTGGGATATCTGGGCTGATTTGGTCCATGACTAGCTGAATGTCTAAGGCAAATATCTGAAACTCAGTTTCTTATGGTTAAAATAAGAAAAATGAAAAATAATTATATTCTTTTTAATTGGGTCATTATGAAGATCAAAGTATTATAAAAATATTTCTAAATTAGAGTGTCCATGATCATATGAAAGTCTGTGAATAAGACTAGAAATGACCTTTACAATCAAACACATCTGGGGTCAAATTTCTGCCCCTCTGCTTTCTAGCTCTGTGATCCATACGAGTCACCAAAAATCTTTGACTATCATTTTTATCATCTGTGAAATGGGCTTAGTTTTACTGGGAGAAGTGAAATAATGTATATAAAATACCTGGCACATAGTTAATGCTGGAAAAATTACTGGCTATTAAGAAACACATAAAATGATGTTGATGATGGTGACTTTTATAGACTCATAATTCTAGGTGCCAGTCCAAATATAAGCATATGAGAATGCAGATAGATCTTTGAATTCTATCTGAACCCTTCTTCCATAAAGTTATATACACTACAGACTCTTACTGGGTGAGTTGACATAGGAAGGGTGCCAGTGTGAGTCTGGAACAGTTTACTCGGTCAGATCCAAAATATTGGTTGGGCCAAGTATAAGGATTAGGGGAGAAAATGGAAAAGTCTTGCTGGGCGAATGCCAAGTATGAAGCAATGCTAATCTTAGCAACTTTTAGCATCCAGTTTTCACCAATGAAGAGAGGAAGGTGAAAAGGTGTAAATAGATGCAAAGGCCGTAATAAAAATCATTGTGGAATTAAGTCATTAAACCCATGGCCTCTTAATTCCAAAATAGCGGTGTATTATTTCTCAAAGTTATTCTCATATTAGAGATTTCTATAGGATGCTTGTCTTAAGAACAAATCTTCACTACTGAAAACAAGGCTGGCCCCAAATGTGACTGGTAGCTTACTTTACATTCCACATAAAATGTAGGCATGTAGTAAATATTAGATTTGATTAAATATTCTTCATCCAGTGAAAAAAATTCTTTTTAATCTGCTGTAGGGGAATGACTAACCTATTACCTCTTTAGATTATTGGTTTTTGGTATTCTGTCTTTCACCCTTCAGGGTCAAGATTCTGTAAAGAATCCCCTCTTTGAGAACAATTCATGAACGTCTTTCTCTCCAGGTACTAAAGTTGTTTTCTTCATAGACACCTGGGTCTTCCCAGGGGCCACAGTCAATGACAGCTTGCAAATGATGCTGCTTCTTTGCTATTTTGCATCATTGACGATTTTGAAGAACCCCAGCATTTGCCTTCTATTGCCAAAGTTTTGTTTTCTTCCCAATTCTGATGAATCCTTTTATTCCTCCCACCAACTTAAGACTGCTGACTCAGCATTTTGTCCTTCATCCCTTCCTCTATCTGTAAGCAAACCCACCTATTCTTCTGTTCTAGTTATGTCCTAGGCTGACATAATTTTCCCCCTAAGCTTGGCATCTTCACCTAGATTGTCTTGAACTCAGGACACAAAGTCAAATTTTTTACCCCTTCCTCTCTGTTTCAGCCATTTTCTTTGTATATGGAGATCAACTTCTGGTGTTCAAACCGAGAATCTTCAGCATTATCTTTGTGTCTGCACTCTTGTTTGATCCAGGAAATTCCCAAGATTCATTATAAACCATGTCAGTTTTATCTCATAATGTTTGTGACACTTGTAAGATAGATAGACTGGAGCAAGGGCCCGCGTGACACTCGTGATGCTCCTTCTTACATTTTCCAGAGAGCTGCTTCCACTTTAGCTGGGAATTCTGCATTTCAGGTAGAAAGCAGAAGTTAAAAGTCCCAAAGGGCATCTGCCAGCTGTGTCTGCCTCCCTTGAAGGGGAGCTCTCCTGAGAGCAGCACATGGTAACCTTTGCTTACAATGAAATTGACCAAAGCAGTATTGCAAGACCACCCTGATCTTCAAGGGAGGAGGAGAAACTCAGTTCAAACATTGTGGACGCGGTACTGCTTTAGTAAATCAGATTTCTGTGGGTAAGGAAGAATGTGCAAAATGTTATTGGGCAGGCTATCAGCAGTCTCTACAAACTTCTCCTTACTTCCCTACTTTTTTTTTTTTTTTTGAGACAGAGTTTCATTGTGTTGCTCTGGGTAGAGTGCTGTGTCATCATAGCTCACAGCAACCTCAAACCCTTGGGCTCAAGACATCTTGCCTCAGCCTTCCAGGTAGCTGAGACTACAGGTGTCAGACACAATGCCTGGCTATTTTTAGAGACAAGGTTTTACTCTTTCTCAAGCTGGTCTCAAACTCCAGAACTCAAGCAATCCACTTACCTTGACCTCCCAAAGTGCTGAGATTACAGGTGTGAACCACCATGGCCAGCATCCTATGTTTTCCTAAAATAAATTTCCACTGACTTTGTTAAGATGAAAGAGACAAACACTGCTTGTTTCCTTTATCATCATGTCACTTCACATCTCCGTCATGTTTTTGCTTAGATTATTGCAAAGCAAAGTGGGCTCCATCTGTCTGCAGTCCACTGCCTCTGCTGCCCTATGCATCAATTTGTTTGTTTATTTGGCAAGAAAGTGTTGAGGATGGGCCCTGGGCTGCACACTGGAAATGAACAAAACCATCACCTTTCGTTTCAGTGGTTCACAGTTCAGTTGGAAAAACCAAGAGGGTACTGGATGATTCTTGTGCAACACAATAAGTGAGAAAATAAAGGGAGATGAGAGAGATGGTAGGAACAGAGGGGAAATCCTGGCTTGTTCAACCTGGGAGTGTCTGGGAATGTCTTGAAGAGAAGGTGCTGCTGTGTGTTAATAGGATCTTCTCAGGCCAACTCAGAAACGATCAGTTTTCTGTTTTTGTAAACTACTCACTACTAATGATAACTAAAGTGGCTGTAGACTTGACCTTCGTCTGAATTTAATTTTATAAGAAAGTAATCATACAGGAAAGCAATTTTAAATATAGCTTTATAAGGCACAGTATTGATAAATGAGAGGAAAACTGGTTCTTAAAGAGTGTACCACTCACTTACCATGCCCTGAAATTAACTGAGAACTCATTTGTCAAGAGTGTACCTACCCTACAGAGAATTCTTCCAATTAACATCAAAAGCGATCATTCTTAACCTCTCATGCATTAAGAAAATCTTGTCTGCACCCAATGTTCTGTACATAATCAATGGAGCCCTTTATGTATGGTATTTCAAATTTATCACCCTGTATCTTACTAAAATGAATGAATTAATAAATGAATGTGCTGTAGGTCCAGAAGCCAGATTTATTTGTTGTCTCCTGGTTCTCATAAGATTTTCCTTTGGTCTCTGAAACATCTCACTCCGCAGTTTCTCATAGTTTGGGATATTTATTGATAGTTACTGACAGTATGTGTTGGTACTTATAGACAGACAATGGCTATATCAGCAAAGTGGTTTGGGGGGATTACTTAAAGTCTAAAAATGTCAGCTAAGTCACTCTCAGGCTATGCAAAGTCCAAGCAAGCGTAGTTCTATATCAGTTCTCACAGTATTATTTGTTATAAAAAGGATGTTTCAAGGGCCGAGTGCGGTGGCTCACACCTGCAATCCTAGCACTCTGGGAGGCAGAGATGGGTGGATCCCTTGAGCATAGGAGTTTGAGACCAGCCTGAGCAAGTGTAAGACCCTGCCTCTACTAAAAAACAGAAAAAGTAGGTGGCTTTTTGAGGCGACACCTGCGGTCCCAGCTACTTGGGAGGTTGGGGCAAGAGGATCACTTGAACCCAGGAGTTTGAGGTTGCTGTGAGCTGTGATACCATGGAACTCTAGGCTGGGCAATAGAGTGGGATTCTGCCTGGGGGAAAAAAAAAAAGAAAGAAAAAGATGAACTCAAGATAAATTAAACAAGCCACAGGTGGCCCAGCTGCTGTAGCCTGACAAGCTATCCTGCTGCTGGTGTCCTGTGACCTGACCACACACTGGCTATGGCCTCATGATCTGTCCAGAAGCTCACCAAAGTCCTGTAACCTTCATGAGTGGCTGTAGTCTTGTAAAATACCCAGGCATTCAGGGAGGTTCTGTGAGCAGCCCTGCCACCAGCTAAGGTCATACGGCATGTTCAGGGACTTGCCAAGGTCTTGCAACCCACTCAGGTGCTGGCCAATTCACCCCAACCTGTCTGGATGCCAGAGTCCCAGCTGTTCCCGGTTGCATCTGCCATGCAGTCCCATGATATGTCCAGGTTTCTGCCAAAGTTACACCACCTGCCTCTGTGTACAGAGACTTCCCCAGCCCTTGGCAAGACCCTCCAACATAGTGGTTCTCAACCTGTGGGTTGTGACCCCTTTGGGGGTCTCCTACATATCAGATATTTACCTTACCATTCCTAACAGTAGCAAAATTACAGTTATGCAGTTATGAAGTAGCAGCGAAAATAATTTTATTGTTGGGGGTCACCACAGCATGAGGAACTGTATTAAAGGATCACGGCATTAGGAGGAGTTAGGAAGGTTGAGAACCACTGATCTAACAACAGCCTGGGAACCAACTCAACAATCCAAATGAATATTCTCAAGCCCCAGCTTGGTCTGAGACAACCGCAGGGGATGGGACCAGGTAAGAGAATGGCTACAGTACAGGTCCTTGGTGTGTCCACCTCTCTCCTGCCAGGCCAGGCCTCCACAGCAGGACACAGAGATGTTACCTGTGACCTCTCCTCCTCACTGCGTAGGAGGGTCCTTAGCATTAAAGAACAGGTGTGTCGCAAGTCTATTATCCCTGAGCTGAGAGAAGAGGTTTCAGATGAAAAAAAAACAGCAAAAGAATTCTGGCAATATAAACAAACAAGCTAGTTTGACTCCCCTGAAGGATCAGATCCACAGCAATGGACCCCAATCATGTAAAAGGAAATTGTGCAAACATCAAGATTGTAATTCAGAATATGGATGACAAACAAGATGAATGGATTGAAGAGAAAGTCAATACAAAGTAAACCCCCCCAAAATATTTAAGGACATGAATGGAACATATGAAAAACTGACTAAAGAGACAGACAAAACAGGCAAGGATATAACTGAACTTTAAGAAATGAAAGAATCATTTAGGGGATTACAAAATACAGCAGAAAACTTCAACAACAAGCTAGACCAAGCAGAAGAAAGAATCTCAGAGCTTGAAGGGAAGGCTTTTGAACCAACGCAGTCAGCCAAACATGCAGAACACAGAATAAAGAAAAATGAATAAGTACTCAGATAAATATGGAGCTAGGTGAGTAGCCAGTATACAGATTTTAAGAACCCTGGAGGGAGAAGTAAAAGCAAAAAAACGTAGAAAATCTAGTCAAGGGAATTATTGAGGTGAACATCCCTGGTCTTGCCAGAGAGTCAGATATCCAGGTAGAAGATATTCATCAAACTCTGGGAAGAGTCAGAGCAAACAGTGTATCTCAAAGACACGGTCACCTGACCAAAATCAAAACGAGGAGACAATTCTACAAGCTGCAAGATGAAACGAGCAGCTAACCTTCAAAGAAAAACCTGCCCAGCTAACAGCAGACTTCTCAGTGATGACCTTACAGGCCAGAAGGGAGTGGGGCCCCGTTTTTAGTCTTCTAAAACAGAAGCAATGACACCAAGGAGCCTCCATTTTGCCTTGTAGTAGTAAAGAACAGAAGTTAAGAGCACAAGATTTTGAATCAGAGACTTGGTTTTTGAGTTCTAATTCTGCCACTTAATGCTTGAACAAGTTACTTAAGATGCTCTGAATCTTCGTTTTCTTACCAGACACATGGGGACAATACTACAATAAATCTTCAATGTCCTCCACGGGCTCTTGAAAACCGTGATTTTATGCAAAAACAACTGTCCCAACAACAGTTTTGCCATAACCTAATTGATATAAATAAGAATTAAGCATCTACTATGTATTCATGGTTATAAACACATGACTAAACTTCTAAATAAAGACCAAAACCTTACAATATTACACATGGAAATAAATAAAGTAAACTCATATATTTAAGAAAGATTAATAAAAACAAGTAAGAGTTCTTTACCTGCTCACTCCAGCTCAGGGGCTCTAAGGGCTGGAACCTTTCCCAGCAGCTCACCGTCCAAGGTGGGAACCAGCCCTCGACAGGACGCCCTCCCATGCAGGACACACTCACACACACCCACGATCAGTCATACTGGAACCATGCAGACGGGCCAAGGAACCTGCTGGGCACATCTTTGAGATGTGGGAGGAAGCCAAGGACCTGGAGAAAATCTACACAGATGTGGGGAGAACAGGCACATCTCATGGACAGTGGCCCCAGCCTGCGCTAGAATTTTTTTTTCCTCTTCAAAGTTACAATGAAATGAAGTTGAACAAAGTGACTTATTCAACAATCTGCTGTCCCTCTTACTGAGAGCTGTTCTGGGGCTTCTGTGAAGTCATGCTGGGAAAGTGCCCAGTGAGCAGTGGTTACTAATGTTCTCAACCCTTGAATAACTTTATACCATAGATGCTGCACCCCTTCTGAAGGTCAAGAGACTGAGGCACATGAGGTCAATAGTTTACGTGATATCATCTACCTTAAAAATAGCAAGACTGGGACTCCAACTGAAGTCATTTTAACACTCTCCATTCTGCCCACCTCCCACAGCACAGCACACGTAATACATACTTTACAAAGTTCTGACAATTAGATTTCCCATATTTCCTTATGTAAACTTCTCTATCAGCAACACCACATCCCAAACCACCTTCGTGGACTGTTAAGTAAAGAATATTTCCATTGTGATGGCACAAGTATAATTTCCATTTCATTTTAAGAGGCTATGAGAAGACATCATGTGGGTAAAAGTAATGATTAAAGAAGGAACTATCATTTACAAAAACAGCTTATATAACCAAGTTCCCTAAGCAAAGTGGCATCTCACAAAGCTTTGTTACTTCATGGCATTAATAGTTTCAGGGACATTAAAAATATAGTTTAATTTTCTTTATTATTGTTTTTCTTGAGGGGTGAAGGTATTTTTTTCTTACAGATTTTATGATAAATAACTTGGTTATAACAGCTCTTTTGAATTTGCGAGGCATTAAAACAATAGTGAAAGACCATTTTATAAATCGAAAATTCACATGTGTGAACACTAAATGCTGGGATTTGATTTCTTTGTTTCTATAGAAACAAAAGAAAATTGAGATTAAAATAAGCTAAAATGGAATTACGTTTTATGAAACAGATAAAGGAGCTTATTTTACTCTTTCCCAGAGTAGTGTGGTAAAATAAAATTTTTATTTAAAACCCAAGCTGTTTGGGCCCTTCTGTCTTAAGAGAAAGTTCCCCAGGAATAGGGAATGGCAAGATTCATATCGATAGAAAAATCCGGTCTCTTTGCTGTTTCATTCCAATTAGAGAAATTGCCAGTGATGGTCAGGAGGCGATGAAGGGACGTGAAGAGTCTCCCAAGTGTGAAAACCTAAGCCAGCGCTCTCGGAATTGTTTAGACCATGAGAAATGATTTAGCAGAGGTGTTGCTGAATCTTTGGGTAGGAAAAAACAGGTAATAGAAAAAGAAGTCAAAGACACAACCTTCTCGGTGACCATGTGAGGAAAGGTCAAATAGGAGATGGTCTCCAAGGAAGAAGGGCCCCAGTCACGGGAGAGGCAAGTTCCAGACGTGTGTCTGGTGACAGTCAGTGGGGATCCCAGTGGCACAGGGGCTGAAAAGCTTCCAACAAAGCAGGTGGCTGCCACTCATCTTTGATTTGTGTTGCTTTAGTGTAAGATTGAGATGCTTAGTGAAGCATGACGCATGCCAAGACCTGTATGATTGGTTTTAAGGAAGTCAAAGTAAAGTGGGTGTGTTTAAATATGGGACTGGCAGGGTTCAAATGAAAAGAAATAGTGTCTGTGGCAGATGAGGTGTGTGGAGGTTGGGGAAGGGGGGAGACAGAAACTCAGACATAAAAAGTCTGAAGTCCTAGTGAGTATCTAAGTCCCCAGGCATTTATAGAAATATTGAGAAGGGCATTTCACAGCAGACATTTAGGTTTTATCTTGTACAATGTAGGTAATTTTAAGTTTGCCATTGTTATAAGATAGAGTCCTTTGTCCTTTCTGCTCTTTGTCATTTTGGGGATCTAGTATTTTCATGTATTATAATCTGATCTAGGCAAAAATGATACTTCTCCAATTCTACCAGGGATGTTCTACCACCATTTAGTTAAACTCTAAATCCACTGGAAAAAAACTTTTGAAGAAGAGAGAAAATCTAAAAATCATTACCTAAAATGGAAACGACATTTATGTTTCTGTCATGCACAATAAGAATATCCCTCAACTTCAATTTGAAGGACTTGAATTTGGAATTTGAGAGAATTTCCTTCTTTCCCCATGCATGATTTTTTCACATATAAGATGGAACCCCCATATCATGGTATCTTGGGGGAAGAAGAGCACATAGTAGGCCCTAAAAAAAGCACATTGTTTATTGACATGTAAGCTAACATGACAAGCTTTATCATCCAAAAAAAGCTTTTTTTTAACTTTTAAAAGAGAATTGTGTAGCTAGGCTTTGTGGCAGGTGCCTGTAGTCCCAGCTACTTGGGAGGCTGAGGGAAGAGAATTGCTTAAGCCCAAAAGTTTGAAGTTGCTGTGAGCTGTGATGCCATGGTACTCTACCAAGGGTGACAAAGTGAGACTCTGTCTCAAAAAATAAAATAGGATAAAATAAAATAGAATTGTAGAAGGCAATTAGAGACAGTTTTTATGGGTACAAGACCTGTGCACCACTCAGAACCCCTGACTTGGAAGAGCTTCATACTTGGTTTAATGCCTTGCTGCATGAAAGTCTTAATTTTTTTTTTTTTTTGAGTCTCACTCTTTTGCCCTAGGTAGAGTCTCGTGACATCATAGTTCACAGCAACTTCAAACTCTTGGGCTCAAGAGATCCTCTTATCTCAGTCTCCCCAGTAGCTGGGACTACAGATGCTTGCCATAGTGCCCAGCTAGTTTTAGAGACCAGGTCTAGCTCTTGCTCAGCTGCTCTTGAACTTCTGAGTTCAAGGGATCGAGTGGCCTCGCTTCCTAGAGTTCTGGGATTACAAGTGTGAGCCACCACACTTGGCAAAAATCTTAATAATTTTTAACCAGAAGGGCTCAGATAATAAGCACTTTTATTTTGCACTGGGAATAAATCCAGCCAGCCCAGAAGATCAGCATTCACGTGAAAGTTTCATCTTTTCTCTTTCATTATCTACTTCGTGGAGACTGCAGTTCTTGCTCAGCATGACCTTGCTCTTTGGCTATGGTCGAGTGCTTCAGAAGGGGGCCCCTGACTCCAGATGATCTAATTCCCACCCCTTCCTATAGACAAAAGTGTCTGGTTCACAGATGGACACTTGAACCAAACTGGCCAACCTTTAGGAATTTTGAAACTTGGACTGAATGAGCAACTAGGCGATTGATGGTAATATTTTCTACTATTGGTATAGGAAGGTAGATTAAACTGGTTTCCAGAAAGAATAAAAGGAAGAGCTGAGTCAGGAGGACAGTTGCAAAGGTGAGGAATGGAAAGAGGATCTCAATTGCATTGTTGGTCCACTTGTTTCAGGGGTCCAATCAACTTTCTGTAGTTGGATTCTATTGCTTGTTATTAAAAAAAAGAACGCTACTCTTCACTGTATTCCTACCTTGCCAGTGTGATGCAAGGTAGGGCTGTCTCTACTGTGAGAGCATCATCCTTCACCATGTAACCCTCTCCCTGAAATGACCGCTTCTCCCCTGAGCTGCTAGCACTTCAGTGACCCTACAGATGGAGCGTGTCCCTGCTGTAGCACATAGGGCATGAGTGTCATGTGTCTGCATGTTTCTATAACATGGGCTCTGCCTTCCTTGTTCTACAAATGAGGCCAAGGGTACTTAGAATCTGACAGAAGAATCAAATATTTTTACAATCAGAGAATATAACTCCATCTATCTTCAATCTGAAACTGAGCTCACTAAGAACATATGGGCAGTGCCAGAAAAGAGATGAAAAAGCCAAATCCACCTCACAGAGTTAACGGTGGTGGTATTTAAAAAAAAAAAAGAAAAAAAGCATTTTCCAACCCTAATCATGTCCATTATAGCACAGAAGAACATTCCCAATTTTCACTGTTTTAGACAACATGGTCCAGTGGGAAAAGTTTTAAACTTAACTGGCACTATTTTCTAGCTCAGCGATCCTCAACTTTTAAACAGGGGGCCAGTTCACTGTCCCTCAGACCATTGGAGGGCCAGACTGTGGGCCCCGGGACGAGTTGGCTGCTAAGCAGGACAGGCAGCGGTGGCAAAAACACCCGGCGGGCCAGATAAATGTCCTAGGTGGGCCGCATGTGGCCCATGGGCCGTAGTTTGAGGATGCCTGCTAGCTTTATGACATGCTCATTTTACCAATCTGGATCTCAGTTGGAAGGTATGCACAATGAAATTAATAATTTCCTCTGTCAAATCTACAAAATAGTGCCAGGACCTATGAACAGTATGTTGCAGAAAGAGGCCAAGAATTTGCGTAAGAGTGGATGGGGCTCATAAGGTGTGGCATCTCACCTTACTTGCTCCCAGAGAAGTCCGACAGAGGAATTGAAATAATCTCTTCTTCACTTCTCTAGTGATAGAAGCACGTGATACATTTTCCTGTCTTGTCTAATATTCAACAGTCTAATGTGTAACTTAAAGTTTTCTTACAAATAAATTATGAAACAGCTGGGAAAAAAACTTCATTTGTCTCCTGGGTGCTGGATGTTCAGCACTGTGCTGATGAGAGGTGAGGTCTCCATGGGAGGATGTAATCAAATCAGGAAGCCAAAGCAAGCAGAAGTGAAACCACCTCCGACTGGAACATGTGTCTACCTGTGTATGTGTTGGGATGTGTTTGGCAGCCAATAGAAATGTGAATTCAACTGGCTTAAATAATCAGGATATTTATTATCTAATAGAGTAAAGGCTAGCAGGTAGGGCGGTAGCACTGAGTTGGGCTTCTTTGGCCATTCCATGGCATCATCAAAAGTCCAAGACTTTCCATTTTTCTGCCCTTCTGTTCTCAGGGTGATGGTCTGTTCTCCAAGTTGCTAAGGAGCAGGTGCAGCTGTGTCAAAAGCAGATCAAGGGTAGAGAACATAGAGACTTCATCCAGATAGCCCTGGGTTTTCTTTCCTTCATGTCCTTTGGCCAAAACTTCCTCATGGATCATTCCAAAATCAATTCATAGCAAGGGAATAGAATTTCTTTGACAGATTCACCCCCAGATTTGTGGGATCCAGCTTGTCCTGAAGGATATAGCTACCCAAATTCTAAAGAAAATTGGGGTTTTGCAGGCAGAAAAATAGGAGAGAATGGCTGTATACAAGAAACTGCAGGTCCTTGTGATGGTAACAAGATTGATAAGAAAATCGCATTTTACAAAATTTTAAAATGATCTGAAACTATGGAATAGTTGCCTAATTTATGAAGGCTGAATTAATTTTAAAAAGCTTTCTTATGATGATAGATTTCTTTTATCTAAGCTATATGAAAGGAATCCAATAAAGTTTCCAGATTTTAACACAGAGGAAATAGAAATTTATCCTGATTTGAATCCACTTAACCTCCTGGGTTTTGTAGAATTATATTCAATTCGGCTGTCGGGTCTGGTATGAGATTGTTTAATTTGGCTTAGCCAAGTCGATGGCATAGTTCTACTTCTTTGATCCGTTTTCTATTTGGTTGGTTTTATAACCTACAAATTCACACCTCCAATATATATTTTTTTCATCTAGTAAATGGATAAACTTATTTTGAAATGGTATTACATTTTTGTGACACCCCACTTTAAATGGCATTTACTGCTTAAAGGATTAATTCGAGTTATAACTCAAATCAGGAAGTGCTCTATTTAAGAGAGATTCTTGTTAAATATTATTTGTAATGCTTCTTTAGAGAAATGTCACAAAATTCAACTTGATTCAAACTATTTGTTTTCTTTCACTTTTCTCACCTGCACTTCCTTAGTTTACACTCTCATCCGCTATTACCTGAACAATTCCCGTTGTGTCCTAAGTTGGCAATCTATCCATCATCTTGTTGATCAAAAGAAGTGGCTAAAACACAAATATAATGCTCTTCCCATGGTTGAACTGTCAATCAAAGTTGCTTGCAAGATTAAGTCCATAGTCCTTGGTCTGCTGGCCAGCCTGGCTTCTACCTTCCTTTACAGCTTCAAAAGTTGCTACCTGAGTAGTGTATAAAATGTAGTTCAAAGACTGCGCCCACTGCAGGCATGCTGAGTCACCTGTGGTTCCCCACATCCCAGGCTCTGGCGTGTTTCCATGCACCTGTGCATTCTAACACCACTGGCTGGCTTATTGTTTTTGAACTATTCTGCTTATGAGAGAATTTATCTATTTCTCAAAATGCAAATAGCCCCTCCTCAATCAAGACTTTCTGGAATTTATTATTTTCCCACTCCAGGTACGCAGTAGTTTATACTCTTGTAACATGTGTCTGTATTTCTAGTATAGAATCAAGACCTGGACATCATATGTGCATTCAACATAAACTCTAACCCTCTACATGCAATGACTGGGGCTTCACTGGCGGGGCCTAAGGGCGTGAGAGAGAGAAGTGGTTAGCAGGCTCTCAGAGAACGTGAAAAGCTAAGCACAGACAGTTCTTTGTGACATTTTAAAGACACCGTGTGAATAAAAACAATCAAGTAGATTTAGATTGAAACCATGCATTAAGCACCATGCATTTCACACATATTATCACTTTTACTAAACACCCACATTATATTATCCATACTTATTTCATGTTATCACAGATAATAAATGTATTAAAATTGATATGGTTTATGGAGGTTATAAATGTTTTAGAAGCTGAATTTTAACACAAAATCGATACATCCTTGTAGGCAAATGATATTTAAAGGATTTCCATCATCCTCCGTTCATTGCTGGGGATTGAATAATTATCTTAAAGACAGAAACTTTTGAAGGTTTACACAACTGAGTAATAGACATCGGTTTTAGTCCTTTCTTTGGTTTTCGTTGGTTCTTGAACAGGAATGTAAATAAGAATTAAAATAAAAAACATGATAAAACATGTTTATTGTAGTTTACGGATAATTGAAAATGTTTTTTGAATGAGCAATGTTAATATTCTCAACCCTTATATAATTAAAATACAGTGTGATGTCTTTCCATCTATACTCTGAGCTTGCTTGCTGTTAGCAAACCCATTTATCTTTGACATCTTCCAAACTTATAGTGTAAGGATTTGCCCTTACTGCCAGTGTCCTTCTGGAAATCCCTGAACTCCACAAAAACAATGGGTGAAGTAGTTTAAGGAGACAGGTAAGCAAATAAAGCACATCTTCGGTGTTGGCATTGGCTAATTCTATGTCACACATAGAGCTGATGTAGTGATACCATGAATTCTAGAGCCAGAATGCTTTCCAGTAGGTGCTATTAGGAAAGTTACCTAACCTCTTTTGGCCCTGATTTTCTCAACTGTTAAGTAAATATAACACCAATTACTACCTCGCAGAATCTGGAGAGGCTTAAATGTGTTAATACATGTAAAGTGCTTGGAACAATGTCTGGCACATCATACCTCCCCTGTAAGTGTTCACTTTAACTCTACTGATGCCAGGTCTTCAAAGTCAGCCTCCTTTGTCTCTGTCCTGATGTCATGCTACATTTTGTGCAAATGTTTCCTCGGGGATGAAATGCTCCTATCTGCTTAGGAGAGTGGGTGTGAATGTTTCAAGACACTTCTGACCTTTGCTCTATCATGGAAATTCCCTCCATTACAATAAAGCCAGGGCATTGTATTATAAATTTATAAATTCACATCAAGTAAAGACAGAAAGAGAGGTGGATCTCTAAGGACATATTATCAGAATTGGGCTCCAGATGGAGAATTTATGGGATTCAGTATAAATTTAAATTTAGAGTTGTTTCAGTCCAAAGCTTAGGAGAAGAGGAAGGAAAAAATGTTGGCCTTGGCTAGTTGCATCAATGTAAGGAGCCTTTCCTATTTTTGAAACTTAAGTGTGGGTAAGTATTAGATTATTCATGGAATTTCTCATTCATTTCAACCAGCTTTCTGACTCCTACTCTTCTCTCTTTTACTATTTATTAAAACTCCTTATTATGAGACAACTTGGTTTTTTTAATAGGTTGAAAAAAGAATTGGAGTGGGAGGAAATCTGAGCTGTCCTGGGAACCAGAGGAAACAGGTGGGGGGAGGGGAATCCACAGTGTACAGGAGCCAGGTGTCCTGAAGATCTCAGCAATGACCACCCCTCCCTTCCTTTATTACTTTGACCATCACATTGAAGTGGAGCAGTCATTAACTTTTTTTTTTTTAACCAAGTGAGAAAAGAGATTCCACAATCAATATCAATGAGGCCAGTGGGTAAACAACTCTCAGTTTAATGAGAAACTTCTACAACAGAGGCTCTATTTTATTTATTTTGTTATTTTGTCTTACTGTGGCTTAAGAGTTTCACCCAAGAAATGCATGGAAGTTTTAACAGTGGCATGCTAAATCAATAGTTAAATGTGATACTTTCTGTGAAATAGAAGAAATATGATCAGGACTTGGTGGCCCTAAATTAACTCATTTAAGAAAGAAATTCTTCATTTGGGCTATGAATTTTCTTACTTCAAGTGGTATGCTGGTTATCATTTAATAAATGGATCTTTGGAAAAATAAAGTCCTGATATACAGTGTTGGCTGATCTTCATAATACTCCCACCATTGAGAAGTGCACAGTGAGAGATTTTCTATTTGAAGAAGAAATGTGGTGTTTAGTAGCATATAGGGCTAATAATATTACCTCAGCAATATGCTATTATTACAAGAGATCTTCAAAAAATCAAAACTAGATAGGCAGGCATTGTGGCGGACACTTGTAGTCCCAGCTAATTGGGAGGCTGAGGCAAGAGAATCACTTAAGCTCAAGAGTTTGAGGTTGCTGTGAGCTGTGGCACCACAGCTGTGCCACAGCTATGGCACTCTTTCAAGGGCAACATAGTGAGACTCTAGTCTCAAAAAAAAAAAAAAATCGAAACTAGAAAAGATAAAGTTGAATGGTCAAGAGAATTATGCTCCACAAATCAGGTGTTTTCCAGATATTTGGGCATGCAACATTCACACAAATTCTTTCAGATCCTACTATGGAGTAAAAAATTAAGAAAAATACAGGTATGGGACACCAGACATTTCAGTCACACAAACATCCCTCTTCATCAACCAAAACATTCAAATGTACTTCAGATCTGATGATTTCTGAAATGACCAAAATAACTTGCTTTGCCCTCATACTGAGTCAAACCTAGACTAACTGACTCCAGACAGAAAGCAATAATATGGGGATATTGTATTGCTATTGCCTGCAATTTAGATAAAACTACAGAGTGTGTGGTGTGTGTGCACGTATACACACGGGCTCATTCCATGAAGCACTATATTAATGCGTGCATACTCCACAAAACTGGTCCAACAACTTGTTTAAGCTTTTCACTGGAGCAAAGTGATAGTCTTTTCTTTCAAAGCACTATGCCAAAAAAATAAAATGTTTGTTGATGTAGCAAAAAGTTAGAGCCAACTTCTCCAGTAACTCATGGCGTGCAGGCCGTCTAGAGGACACCTCTGTCGTACTTTGAATTATTAAAGATGATTGCCACCGGGCTGGCATGTGGGGAATGTACAAAGAAAGATGTTCTTCCTCTGTTTGTTCCTTTTGATTTATAAAGTTGTGAAAAAACCAAAAGCCATGACTTTTAATTAGATAAGGATTTACCTACATTGCTTTGCTTTTTGTGCCCAGTCCAACTCACTGGGCTGGTTGTTCTGTGTTGCCCAGTGTTGACACGGATTGACAGGGTGAACCTTACACTGTTGTAAACACCCATAAAATGTGGTCTTCCTCACATGGTCAGCTATGAGGCCCTGACAACATGACGCCTGTCATCTGATAAGCCGGGGTCAGGAGTCACTGGGTTGCTTTGCTTTTTCTTTAGGTGACAAAGAACCAAAACTTTCAATGTTTTTGATAAGTTAATTACCCAAACACGTATGGTCCTGTTGCATGTACTAACTCATCAGGGGCCACAGTGAACTCGGGAGTGTCGCCTGAAGGGTCAGGGGTTGTTCATCTGGTATGTGTTATTCTGAGACCAAGTTTTACTAAAATCATATGAGTTTTGGTGAGACTCTGAGGTTGATTTTGGAGAGCATAGTGGCCACGTGATCCTTCTTAGCAGGGAGCCAGAGGGCACAATTTTAAGGAAATAGTTGGATGTTTTTGGAATGTTGACAAAGTCTATATTTAAGGACTTATCAGTAGGACTGTGATGAAGGAAGACCGGTTTTCTTAAAGCAAAATTGATTTTAGTGATAGGGATAGTGTGTTTATACATATATAAAAATATGTATATTGTATTTATATATATACACACATATCTATATGTACATCTGTGTATATAGATATAGTCTATTTTATAATGCCTTGAAGATTGAGGTGATCATATTTTCTTCATTCCACTATTTGGAATTCAGTGAGACAAGGTGGCAACACAAAACAATGATAAATTGCGACAAGAGTTCTATCCCTAGTAACCAGGTAGAAGGTGACTTCTTACATGAGGCATTTAAAGGTATGGACAGAAATATCTTGGTAAAGGAAAATTTTAAATATTGATAAATCTTTATTCTCTTCCATATCATATATATATATATCACTGAGGTTGAGTTGGGGATGGTGAATGAACAAGTATGTCAATCCTTTGGGTAAAGTGTTGTGGGAACCCAGAGGGAGGTATGCCCTTTGGATACAGGAGATTTTTCCTTCTCTCGTCTCTTTTTGGGCTTCAATCAATGCATGAGAATAAGTGAAGGAAGCATCAGCCTGGACATTTTTAAGGCTTTTGGGAATAGCTATTTATAACATTAAAACATTGTACTTATGTGGGTCACTTACAGCGTGCAATCCTGTAAGAATTCAGATGGAATCATTGCACTTTGCATAACTTGTCTGTCATCAATCTGATCATACTCTTAATTCCAAATTTGGTGTTTTAGGCTATCATAATGCTGTTGAGGACTCAGGCCATGGGACTCCATAACCAGGTTTCTCTTCTCAGTCACAGATTCAAATCCAAATATTTATAATCCATTGGTACTTTTAAACTGAACTTTCCAGAGATTTTTTCACACACACCAAAATTAGGAAGGCAAAAGAAAATGTCGAGCAATAATCAACCCAAGCAAGCCCAGCTTCTTTCAAGAGAAGGTGAATAGTTCCAGATGAACTGACTATTTGACAGTTTTTTTCCATCTCCTCTATTTGACATCATTCTGGGACGAAGTGATTTGTTGACTAAGAACAGGTAAAAACAATGTTTATTTTTTACATCTATGTAGCACTGAAGGATTGCCCCATCATCCAGAGAAGATATGAGTTTTTAATCCTTGATCTAATTTTTCATGCTCTGCTGTAACATTGGGGAGTGGTGATGGTTCCACTCTGATTTCCTCTTAACACCATGGTTTCCTTTATTATTTATAAAATCCCCTCCCATCCTACCCCCAAGTCCAACCAAGCTAGAATTTTTCTTCAAAGTCATGCTCTACTTGACACTCACAGGAGCTTAACAATAAAATCCTCTGGATATATATGGTGGAAGATGGGTGCAGTCTCCACATTTTATGTCATATTCTTGTTTTAGGTCACTGAATTACAATTTGACATGATTCAGAAATTCATTTACACAAATAATTTAACCAACAGTAGGTCTAGACTAATGGACTTTGGATGTAATTATGAGGTGCAATAAATCTGGGATTTGATCTGAAGTCCTCTATCCTACATGACCTTCCAAAACTGACCTTACATAAATCATACTTAAAAGGTATATCTCTGAACTTTTTTTTGCCAGACTTACTCATCAAATATATTTTCCCCACAGGATTATCCATAGTAGATAATTAACATTTAAGGTGCTAAAACCATGTCCCCAGGATGAAACATGTTTTGGAAAGGAATAAATGAGGGCATTACTGATGAAAATTTTATTTTTCCTTTACAAAAAGTCACTGAACCATGTTGTCCAGACAGCCCACTGTCCAACAGTGCATTGATAAATGGAAGAACAGACAATCACATTAAGAGTCTTAAAACATCATTTGCAATTCTTGAAGCTGGTGTTCAGAGTCAACAAGCAAATGAACTTTCTCTTAAAATTAGATAACCCAGCCAAATAAGCATCTGAGGCAAGGTGCCCATTTGGAGATGGGAACATGAGACACATTCTCTTCTCTTAAGAACCTCTGATCCTGGGGGTGCTTCACAAACTATGTTGCCGGAGATCCTTCATGAGAGCTACATGTTACACCACAAGACAAATGCAAATGCATGTGCATGACAGGAACAAAAGTTTCCAAAGTAATGCTGACTTTGCCACCTGCAGTACATATTCATGTTTTTTACTATATTCTATTTGAGCCTCACGCAAATTGGAGAAGAGGGTGGCCTAGTTTGGGCAAAACTTCTAATCTGATGGTAAACCGAAGTAAAAGTTTAAACATAAAAATTCTATTTCATAATGAAATATTCCTAGTTGCAAACCATAAAATTGATATCCCTAATGTGGGGCTGTGACCCACAGTTTGCAAATAGTTACTTAGTAGTTCTAGTCCATCTACACTTTTGATGAATGCGATAGATGGACTAAGAAGCTTCCATAAAAAAGTAGTGTTCATAAGCCAAAGGCCCTTTTAAGAACACTGTGTGACAATGACAAGGGGTCAATAAAAATTGGGTAAAATAAGTAACAGAATGCAGTAGAAAGAGGGGACTATGGATAAACCACGGCCAATGAGTAAGTAGGTCAGCTGAATGAGCCTCACACAGTTAGAGAAGAGGGTGGCCTCGTTTGAAAACTTTTAGGTTGATGGTAAACCAAAATGGCAACAAGTGTGATAATACGTGATAAAAAAATCATAAACCATTGAGGAAAGTTTAAAACTTTTTGTGGCAAATAGATGTAGATTTGAATCCTATATTTCCTATTTACCAGCTCTGTAAGCATGGGCACACTCTCCAGCCCATCTGAGCCCCAGTTTTGTGATCTTTAATGTTGGGGTGATGATATCTGATTCACTGGGAGAGAATAAGAGTTTCTATTAATAATGGATATAAATAATATTACAGGGTCTCATGTGTAGCAAGTGCTCAAGAAACATTATTTTATGTGTCAGATGCTGGTTGCATTTTTTTTCACCCCACATCTTGCTTCAGCATGCCTTTCAAAACGTTTCTTCAGGTCCTACCATACTCTCTGTGCCGGATTGGTAACCAACTGGTAATTGTGATGACTCCACCTTTGTACCCTATGGAGGGATCTAAGGAGCCCTGTGGAGATGATGGTTAAAGAGATACATTATAGGGAGCAGGTAAACTCCACACCAGCTCAAAACCCTGGGTTATCACTAACATCATTTTAAAAACATGTTTTGGGAGCCATGAGTAGGGAAAATGAGGAGAAAACAATTGAGACTGTATGAGGGGCCAGAGTTGAAAATGTGTGGGAGTGACTGGTGCCCAGTCTTCAGTACCCCACTGGGAAGTTTCGAGATGGAAAGCTCTGGGTAGATGGGGCTTCTAGTGTTTAAGCAGGAGACCAAGTTTTCCAGACTGAACCCTTTCCTGCTGTAGGTTCTTTCTCCTCTCTGCCCTCCTAATTTTCTCTTTTTCTTTAATCACAAAGTTAGAAAATATACAATATCCTCAACTATAAAAGAGTATATTATAATCAGCTATTTTTCTTTTTCTCCAGCAGAGTGAAGTATAATTGGCAAATAAAAATTGTATATATTTAAAGTGTACAACATTGTGTTTGGATATATACATGTGTGGACAGGATTATAACCATCAAGCTAATATATCTATCACCTCGAGTATCTACTTTTTGGGGGGATAGGAGGTGGGGTGGTGAGAACACCTTAGATCAATTCTCTTAGCAAATTTAAACATGCAATTCAGTAATATTTAGCCCTAGTCATCTTGAGTACATTAGGTTTCCAGAATTTGTTCACCTTGTAAGTAAACATTCGTGACCTTCACTTAATAACTCCTTGGCTTCCCCACCCCAACAGCTCTTGGTAACCACCATAAACTCTCTGCTTCTCAGAGTTTGACTTTCATAGATTCCACAGATAGGTGACATCAAGCAATATTTATCTTTCTGTGTCTGCTTATTTCATTTAGCACAATGTCCTCCAGTTTCATCTGTGTTGTCACCAATCACAGGGTTTCCTTTTTTTTTTTTAAAGACTGAGTAACATTCCATTGTGTATTATACACCACATCAGCTATATTTTCATATATGTGAATTTATCTAGATGATCGTTTAATGAAATTTAAAGGATCAAGGGTTATCATTAGATAATTCCCTAATAAGATGATTTTGTTACATTATATATTACATACAAAGTCTGAGGGTTAAGTTTGTGAACTCATGTTAGAAAAAGTGCTGCATACCTCATTGCTGAATATCACTATGGTCATCTTCAAAGGACACCCCTTACGAAGCTCTGCACTGATGCCATTGCCTAGTCTACCCTTCAAAGCAATTTTAGAACTCTTTTTCTAGACTGGCTATCAAAGCTATTGTCATATTACTCTTGATGTCATGAATGTCATCAAGATGTCTTTCTTTCAATGTTTTCTTTATCTTGGAAAGACACAAGTCATTGGGGCCAGATCAGGTGAGTAGGGAGGGTGTTCCAATACAGTTGTTTACTGGCTAGAATCTCCCTCACAGGCAGTGCCCTGTGAGCTGGTACATTGTTGTGATGCAAGAGCCATGAGTTGTTGGCCAAGATTTTCAGTTCAGATTTTCTTAACTGTTTCTCTATCAGTGTTTACTCCATCTGCTCTGTTTCTCAGAGTTAGCTGATGATTTTTATGCATAATTTGATGAATTTTTGCAATGTTTTCATTAGTTCTATTTGTTACTGAATGACTGCTCTGAGCTTTCTTCTCCAGTGACACTTTATCTCCCCTCAGAAAAACATTAAATCCATTTGTACACTGCAATTTTCTTCATGGCATTATCTCCATAAACTTTGACTAATATGTCCCTGATTTCACTTCCACTCTCGTCAAATTTAACAAGAAATTTATTAATGTTTGTTTGTTGCTTTAATTCAGGCTCCAACATTCTTGTGATGGCACATGAAAATGCAACAACAATAATGAATACCACTTAGCAAGACAACACCACACATTGCCATGAGCACAAATATGAGACACTGATATATCAAGTTATAAAACCTTAGTGAGTTGTCTATACAGTGCTGCCGACATAAGTGCATGGTGGCAAGTTTGTGAACTTCATTGTCAGACCTCATATAGTATGCATACAGTACACTGACCTTTGTGAAATATCAAATCTTATTGCATAATGGTGAGGGTATCAATGTACCCAAGGATTTTTTAAATTTTAATTTAGTGAGAAAATATAACCTAATATATAGAAATTCACCTAGGTGGGCCGAGAAGTATTTAAACATTCTTAGCAATAGATTTACAAATATTTGCAATGCTTTATAGTTAAACATACAAAGAATAAGGATGTTACATAAAAGGCTTCTAAATAACATGTCTTTTCCATATGTGGAATTTCAAGAAAAAAATTAGAAGTATAAAAGTATCTATTATAGTACTTGTAATAGTTAACTAAAAATTTATACTTTGTATGAATAAGACAAATCTATACAAATTAATAATAGAGAACTGGGTGTCTCTGAAGTGGCAAATTTATTTATTTATTTATTTATTTATTTATTTATTTATTTATTTTTGAAACAGTTTCATTTTGTTGCCCTGGGTAGAGTGTGTGATGTCACAGCTCACAGCAACCTCAACTCTTGGGCTTATGTGATTCTCTTGCTTCAGCCTCCCAAGTAGCTGGGATTATAGGAACCTGCCACAACGCCTGACTTTTTTTTTTTGTTACTGTTTTATCTAGCTGAGGCTGGGTTCAAACCTGCCACCCTTGGTATATGGGGCCTGAGCCCTACCCACCGTGCCACAGGTGCCACCCTGCAAATTTCTTTTTGTTGTTGTTGTTGAGACAGAGTCTGCTGAGTCCCTGAGCAGAGTGCAGTGGTATCATCATAGCTCACTGCAACCTCAGACTTGAGGTTGTGGACATCTTGCTGCCTCAGCCTCCTGAGTTTCTGGGACTACAGGCTCTCACCACAGAGCTTGGCTGGGGTTTTTATTTTGGGGGGGGGTCTCATTCTCCATCAGACAGATCTTGAACTCTTGCGCTCAAGCCTCCTATGGTGCTAGGATTATAGACATGAGGCACTGCACCTGGCTATTGTAGCAAATTTTTGATAATGATGGCCAGTGTGTCTCAATTTTTGGTACACATTAAATTTACTCAGGGTGTTTGTTGGTAATATGGATTGGGAACCACTTTCAGAGAGATTCTGACTCAGAAGGTGTGAGGTGGGTTCCAGGTGTTGTTTGTGAGTATTGCAGGCCATTCTTCTAACTATACCTTGAGAAGGTGGTCAAGGATAATTCAGATAAATTTTTGATTTTTTTTATCTTTCCATATTTTAAATGCAACCAAAGTAGTATACATTCTTGTAACACTCAATATTTACTCTAAGCATAGAGAGGTGGAAATTTGGGGCAACTTTCCAACCCATTTTTCTGATTTTGTTTTCCATTTTTGTTGTAAACATTATGCAAATACTCCGATTGTCTTTCTGAAGCTTTCTGGAGCATTTCCACACTGCATTTGTGCCTGGGACTGCATGTCTGCATGCACACAGAAATTGTTTAGAATTCCATTTCTTAAAGGAGATCTTGACTGACCCTGATTCTTTATGGCCAGGGGTATTACTGTAACAAAAGGTCGTCTATGTGACAAGAGCACGTTTGTGATTGCAGTCAGCATACATCCTTCATTAGTGAGAGACTAGTGCCTGGGACACACTAGGCAGTCTAGAGTCAGGGACTGCTCAGTGCTAGGACTCTACGCAGTGAGGAAACCCCAACTCCAGGGAAATGTTTGCAAAACGGAGGATAAGTTGTCCTGGAGTGACTTAGAACTGCAAACACCCTCCCTTGTATATAAAATGTCCCTTCTTTATATAGTAGAAGGCCATCTAGACTGAAGCCCACCAGCCAGATGATCAGAAGATCTTTTCTCAACCTTCCTTCTTCATCCAGTTTTTCCATTAGATCTTGGATTCTGGGAAGCCTGCCCCATGGGAAGGAGGAGTTTTAACTCCAGGTGGGCTCCCTGTCCTGGAGCTCTCCTTCTCATTTCCAGCCCAGGAGGCATCACAGAAGCATCTTAGGTATATCTTCTTTCCTCTGTTCCAGTCTTCCCTACAGAACCTCAGGTCCTTGGATAAAATGCCAAGGAAAGTCTGAAGTCAGTTTGCCTTGGAAATAGATTGTTTTGAGGACACAAAAGACTGTAATAAAAATTGTTTTTCATACATCCATGATGTTGTTATTCTTAAAATTGACAAGGAAAATCAGGAAACTTACATAATTCTGTGAGTTTCTAAAACGAATGAGTTTGCTTTGTAACCTACAGGAGTGCCTTACCTAACATGAGTGTAGGTAAGTATGATTAGACATATATTGCTGAGCTCACTGCCATTCTTTTGTAAGCAGTGATAATCCTAAGACAATTGTAACTGGGCTGTATACTAAGGTCATGATTGGAGAAAAGGAACCAAGCAGCTGCAGTTCACTCCTCAGTGGTCCTCGGGAAGCCGGGGTGGCTGTGTTAGGAATCAGTCCGAGATTTTGATCCAGAATTAAGACATGACCCTGAGGCCTGGCTCTGTCAGTTCAGTTTAACCCTCAAAGCCCTGTCCTTTGCCTGGAAGGTTTGCCCCAATGACAGTCTCTCATCACTCAGTTTCTTCTCTCTGTTCCTTTCCCAGCCTTGGCCTGCTAAATGAAGTTGCTGCCAAGGACCAAGAGGCCACTCTCCCAAGTGTTTATGAGGAGCGAGAGGAGCAAAGGAGGGGAAGAAAATGTTCCAGAGAAGTCCCTCATTTCTGGCTGCTCAGGCTGGACCTGTGAATACATATTACACATGCTGGCAAAGCTGCAACTGACTGCTTGTTCTCCATGTGGGTCTTGGAAAGCAGCAACCATGGGTAATGGTTTTCATGGGAAAATGCATTCTGAGATAGAAATTACCAACTTAGTAACAAACATTTAGGACTTAACCCTGCCCATAAATTGAGGACTACCTTCCACTTGGTAAAGTAAAATTCCATAGCCCCAAATTCTGACATTCCATGCAAGAAGCAATGGGGACAACATTCTAAAAACTAGAATCATCTTTAATGCCAAGAAAGAAAAGCAAGAAACGTTATTAGAACAACACTTAACACACTCCCTTGTATGTGTGGAGAGATTCTCATGCATGAAACGTGTTTCCTTAGAAACCACAAATCCACTTAAAGACCACTCTTAGGGACATTTTCTTTGGCTTTGTAAAAAATTTGAGACTTCTCTGGAATCATGTATCTCATTAAAAATATAAAACCATTGCTGAGCATAGTGGCTCATGCCTGTAATCCTAGCACTTTGGGAGGCCAAAGCAGGAGGATCACTAGAGCCCAGGAGTTTGGGGGTTGTAGTGAGCTAAGATCATGCCACTGTATTCTAGCTTGGAAGACAGAGCAAGACCCTGGCTCAAAAAACAAAAAGATATATACATATAAACACACACACTATGTAACTAAGTATTGCTTCATTCTTGTTACATAGCAACACATAATTAGTGAAGAAATATTAGAACAATAAAGTGATAAAAAAGAAAGTATGAACTACAGAAATATAATGACCTCTTCCAAGATTTAAGAGAACATGCGTATTTTAGAGACAGATATATTCTGAAGAAATATTGAGTCATATTGTAATATGGTAGTATAAACTGCTTTTAACCTAAATATTGCAGAAATATTTTTCTATGCCATCTATGCTATAATAGTTAAGGTGAATATTTATACTAGTATTTCATTTTATGGCTAACTATATTTTACTTAACTAATCCCCATTTTGACATTTCTTATAAAATTTTCATAACCTATACTCTTAATTCAATTGTTTTGCCAAGGAATTTTTATTTATTTTGGACAGAAAATTTATTAGATATTTAAATTGTTTTCTAAGTTTACAGTTTTGACCACGCTGCCTGTGTTGCTGGCATCATTCAGATGATCTGATTTTGTAACACTTGATTATTTCAGTCAGTGGAAAAAACAACTGGTCGATCCATACATGATGTTATCTCTTTTTTTCCCTCTTAAATAGGAAGACACATAGAATCCTTAAAATAGTTAACAAACTCATTCTGCCTTGTGTGAGACAGAAAGTGTTCATTGACAGGAGACCCCAGTCAGCTGTAGGATTTCATTTCTCAGATGCCTGATAAGAAAGAATTCCTTGTATGAATTTTCTCAGTTAAGTTTCTCAGTTCTCCATTAATTTCTCAATTAAATCCAGTTAAAGGCTGGATTTAAAGGCTAAATTAACTGTCCTTTCTCCTGTCCCCAGTGATGAATCCTTAGATACAATGTTAGTAGAGTTGGAAAGCACTATAATATTGCCCATAGTAGCCAAGCAATATCAATGTGGCAATGGCATTGAAATCAAGATTGTATTTCAGATCTGTGTGGAATCCTTCCTTAGAAAGAATGAACTGAAGGAACCGCATATTAGAACTACTGGTCGCCATTAACTAGGGTAAATTAGCACCCAAACATGCTGAATTTTTCACTTCAGTGTCTGTGCCATCATTTTCAGGATAGATACCATTTTAAAAAAATGGTGTTTGGGAATCGGGAAAGGTAAAGTGGATGAATTATTATAAGATTGTGACTAAATGTTTATAGTTGCTCAAAAGGGTGGTTTCATATAGCCCTCATCTGATTAGATGTGAATCTATACACAGCACAAATCTGTTTATATTCACATTAAAGAAAAAGAAGCAGGCAGAGCACCAGCTGTTTAATTTGTAACCATCATTATTTTCACATTAGCACCTGTTGAATTAGAGATATTAGCACCAGTTGATTTTGCCGTGCTTTTATGCATTTGATGGTGTGTTCTTACATGTGAATCTGGTAAGGTAAAGTCCCATACAAATGACTGTTTCTCTAGAGGTTTCCAACAAATAAATGAAGCAACTTTAGGACCTCAGAACAACTTTAGGATGAATGTTTTAAGAAGTTCTGATGAAAGCAAATAGCAGTTACTTACCACATCCTGACTTCTGAATCCTGGGGCCAGTCACCAGCATAACTGATCCTGAGCCATCTCATGAGTGTGATTTCTTGGCTGTGTCAGCTAACACAAAGAGAAAGCATTTCATTTAAAAAAGTCTCTATCAAAATAGACTTTCTAGTTGATCCCACAATCCCATTACTAGGCATCTATCTAGATGGAAAAAAAATCCTTTTATCATAAGGACATCTGCACTGGATTGTTTATCGCAGCTCAATTTACAATGGCCAAGATGTGAAAACAACCCAAGCGCCCGTCAACCCATGAATTGGTTAATCAATTGTGGTATATTTATACCATTGAATACTATTTAGCCTTAAAAAAGATGGAGACTTTACATCTTTTGTATTAACCTGGATGGAGTTGAAACACATCCTTCTTAGTAAAGTATCGCAAGATTGGAGAAGCAAGTATCCAATGTACTCAATACTAACGTGAAGCCAGTGTATGAACAAATACAAGCCCATACAAGACAAAAACTCAGTTCAATTCACCTTGGGGGGGATGTGGGGGGGATCGGTGTGCTCCCACCTAATGTGCACAAGGTAAGAGTATACGTCACACCTCTGGGTGCAGAACACAGCTACAACAGAGGCTTTACCTAACAAATGCAAACATTGTAACCTAATCATTTGTACTCTCCTATTAATCTGAAAAAAAAAAACACAGTAAAATAAAAAGTTCTTCATCACAGTCTTGCACATAAAGTGTAAACATTAAGTTTAAACTTCAGAGAATTTCGCTTGCTCTGTAACTTTGATGGAAGCTTGAGGGGGGGCTATTTGTTTTTGAAATTTATACTTAAGAATTCAGGTCAAGTTCTGTTTATCATATGTGTTTCCACAGCCAACAAGTTTATTATTTGAGATGATCATTTACAATGTTTACTAAACAACAAAATTAGGATGCCATCAAATACAGGTAACTTTTGAATGAAGAGTTCGTATTTTAAAATATTGTTTCCCTTACTTTGTTTCCTCAATAATAATATATCACTTCAGATCAAAATGCTTTTGACTGTCTCTGACGTAGGTTTTGAGGAGAAACGCAGAAAGGAAATTTCCTTTTCAGATAGTTGCTTTTTGCCTCCTATCCAATTACTCACAGAGATTTTGATACCACATTATTTTTAGGAGGCATAAAATATGATAGCCATAATAGTCTTTTGACAATCAAAAATATTTTATTTAAGGTGGCATGTAAAATACTTGCAAGTAATTATGAAACTTTCCTGGTTGTGAGATGAGAAAGTAAACCTTTTTATTTCATCCTCTGGGGATAGTTGCCTTCACATTAGCTTTGAGTTTTTCACCTTGCCTCATTTCCTTGCTTGCTTCTGATGCATCTTAGCAACTTCAGAAAGCTTTGCAGTAGTGCCATATTGTGGTAGTGACACCACCCAGGGACTTGTTAAAGCCCAGTTTCCTGGGCCCAGTCCCAGAATCTCTGACTCAGCAGGTTTGGGCTGGCCTGGAAATCTGCAATTCTGACAAGTGCTCCAGTGATGCTGATGTTGTTTGTCCTGGGACCACACTGTGGGGACCACTGCTTTGAAGAGTCAGTTTCGTATTTTCTATTACATGTTTTATTTAATTCATATCCATGTGTAGCAACTTTATGGTTTTAACATTAAGCTGACAGAGCAGATAGAAGTGATGGCTTCTTACTAAGGTACCTATTTTCTTAGTGAAGTTACAAATTCCTCATCTATATGGCTCCTGATAAGTGATTTTATTGATATCCATACTTTCTCTTAAATGCCTCACTTGGGAAAATGTTATGTGTGATGATAAGGCATTGTGACACAGCAGGGGGAGGTTCTGGCTAAAATGCTATAGGGCAAGTACATAAGAAGTACTTAATAATTTGTTGAATTAATTCACAAAAGAATCAGTATATCCTTTCAAATGTATATATCATGGCTGCTTACCACCACCCCTACAGTTTCAACACTCTCTCCATTTCAGGAAGAAAATCATTTTCTGCACATAATACTCTCCTTACACCTCCTGTCACATTCTGCCTTTCTTTTAAGATTTATATGGGTCTTTTTATCCTTAGGAAGTTTTTGAGGCAAGAAAGAGCAGAAATTACTCTTCCCATTGGATAGTGAAGGAAATGAGGCTCAGAGAAGGGGTTTCCCCAAGGCAATCAATGGATAAACCACAGGATGGGACTAACCAAGGCCTTGCAGTCCTGGGGTTTTCGCTGAGTCCTAGGTCTCACCAAGTGGGGTCTTCACTCTTGACGACAAAGAAGACAAAGGGTGACATGAAAGGAACAGCTGTTTCCTTGCCATGGACTTGGCCCAGTAATGGGAAGAAGTCAGCTATCAGGGCTGTGAGAATTCCCCAAGGACCAGTTCTTGGTTGGAGCTGCAATCAAGACATTTAAACACCTGTGGAGCCCCACCTGACTCCTGGAACCAGCCCATCTTTTAGCCACTATCTTTACACATTCAGCTCTCAGCAGAAAACCAAAGCTTAGAGCAGGGAGAGGCTGTCCTGGGAAGGTACTTCTGACCTGGGTGCTGCCTTGTTTCTTCCTTACTCATTGTGTCATTACCTTTCCTGGCTATGAGTGGACAGTTCCCTCCTATCTCTGCCTCTCTGCACCTCAAAGCTGAGCCCATTAATATAGAGCCTGGATCACTTCATCTGCAATGACATCTTGGAGACCGTATCTGGCCTGCCTTACTAGAATTCATCCACTCGTGCTGGGCCTGGCATATAGAAAATAACTTAATACATATTTGTAGAACAAGTGAATACTGTCCAGAAGACATAATAAGGTCATTGGTTATTTGATATCTGATATTCAAAATATACTGTGTGCCTCCATCTGGAGAGTAGCATCCTACATAGGTGTATTGGGGATGTGCTAGTGAAAAGAACATACTCATTTCCTGCCCTTAATATATTTTAGCAGCGGGGTATAGACTATTAAACAAGTGCTGGATTGAGATCCAATGGATGAAAAACTCTTACCGCCTCTAGGCTCTGTCTTATGTAGAAACACAGAATATGCTAGAGCCTTCATGTCCACCTGACTTTGCAATCTGGACTTTTTGATGTCTAGATTTAGCTAAGAATTAAATGCCCTTCCACTTCCTGATCCACCTGGCTCCCTCCCTAGCTCTGGGTGTGGAGCATTCCTGTTTCTTGGCATAATTCCAATGAAGTGACAACAGCACTGATGGGTGGCTATAGCAACTGTCTAGACTTGTCTATAAATTAAAGCTATAACTCTAAACTCTGAAAGCCAACAAAGTAGTAGCAGGCCTCCCATTTCAGACACCTACCAGCCACCCTGCTGAAGAAACCTGGATTTGCAGTCTCCCTCCAATCTTCTGGAACAGGAGCTGTCAGAGAGACTGAGTGATCTGGAGTTCAACTATGGCTATCCCCGAGTGAAGGTGAGCATTTCAAAGACCAAGAAAAGGGGTTGAGTGGAGAAGCACTGTGGGGTCCTGGATGCTCAAGGAATTGGTCTTTTTCTAATTTTGCAAAGAAAGTTGTTCACCTAAAAAGAGCAATGTTGAAGAACATGCTGATTAATACCATATTTAGCTAAGAGGAAAGTATATAGAGTGGTTTTCCCTCTCCCTAAGTAAAATCACACACTTTGGAAATGATGGAGTTATAGAAACCTCTGGGGGAGCTTTTTGGCATTAATAGGAAGTTTGGCCCTTAATGCAAGGTTAATTTACTTGGGATGAAACCATAGTTAGTTCAACTTCCTATCACGCTCTCCAGAAAACCCTGAGGCCTGGGATCCTCTAGGCAAAGCTTATTTACATGCTTTATATCTCCCTGTAGTCAGTTCTGAAATTCCAGTGGTCATGTTAAGACATAACTTACCAGAAGAGTCATTTCATCTAGAAACATCTTAATTTTCAATGACATTTTGAGTCTTCAAATCTGTGCTATGGAGACTTCTTCATTTTGACATGTTCATTCTGGTTGAGTAGATTTAGTGTTGAAGAAAACAATTTAAAAGTTAAAAACTATGTTTTATTTTATTTTATTTTGTTATTGGGTTCCTCTGTCTAGGCAAGGAAGGCTCCTTCTTTTATTACCATTTCTGGGAGCACACAGACTTGCAATTTCCACTCATAGTGTTTGTAACCAGCAGTGTTGGAAAACATGTCTTCTGCTGAGCCTGAGTTAGAAATGTAATATTTTGAGGAACTTTGAGAATGCTGGCAAAGATTCTACCAAGGCACACACCAAACAGGGCTGAGAGAATTGCAAAGATTCCACTTGGGGAGCTGACCGACCTGTGCTTAGAGCCCAGCTCTGTCACTTCTTCATTGTGTGATTAACCTCTCCACTGAAAAGGGAGGATTATATGGTCTTCCTGCTTGTTGTGTAAAGAGTAGAGTCTGGGAAAAGCTTAGCACAGTGCCTGGCGCATCGTAAAGACTGGATCAATGGAAGTGATTATTGTCACCACTCTCTGTTGTCAAACTCCAGGATAGAGTTGACCTGATTCACCTGGGTTATTCTAATTTCTGTGTTGAGAAATAAGGTGCCCCGTATAAGACCCATCTTTTAACTAAGTGCTTACACATTGTTGACTGGTTTGTAGTCCAGGGGCACAGGATGAAATGCACTTGGGAAGTCAAGTGCTGCTTAGAATCCTAATAGTGCGGGTCAAGGGCACTAAGTAGGAAGCAAAGTCTCACAAGAAGCAGACTACTCCAGAGAAGGGAAGGCTGGATTGCAAATACAAGATCTATTCTTTTGTTCACTAAATATTTAATTACTTAACATGTGCTGGATCTTGGCAGTGGGGTGGAAAGAACAGGAATATATAAACAGTAGAAGATTCAAATGTTATGGTCTCTACTAATACTTCTCCCCCTCTTTTCTGTAACTGAACTCGGTTACTTTAGAAACAGCCCCTCCCATTTCTTCTTAGTAGCTAGAAAGTGGGTATGATGGTTATATTTTAAAACCAGTTTCGTGTTGTCTTAAAGCTAACTTAGCCACTTCTGCTTTATTTAGGCACCTTTAGATCACTCAGTGTCTGTGCAGGGGAGGCCAAGGGCACATTGTCCAGCCTCATGGGAATAGACCCTGCTCCTCAGACACCATAGAAGTCTTGCTTCAGCTGACCTTTGAGTGAAGCTGTCAGCCCTTATTGTGTGTGTTACAGACGTGTCTCTGGTTGGGGTGAAGGATTCTCCTTCTGTCACTGTTGATGCTCAGTTAGACACTGTCCCTAGGTTTGGCTTTCAACCTGGAATCCAAAGCATCCTCTGTAGCCAGGTGTGTAGGAGCTATGCATTGTCACTAATAAGAGGGGGAAAGAACATTATGGATTTAAGATGTTTATAGGATATTCAGGGATATTTAGGTGTGTCTGCTGGAGAAAAGCTAGGGGTGACAGTTGGACGTTTGGGAAGTAATCTGTTGAGTGAGCATACCCACAACCATGGCACCAGGAGAGATTGGCAGCAGTGTCAGAGGGTTGATGGTTACAGTAACAACCTTCCAAGCTCCCCAGCAGTGAGACTTATCTCCCATCTCTAAGACAGCCTCTCTTGAGTCTGTAATTTTATGTCCTGTCAAGAGGAACAGGGGCAATTTCCCGTGCTACTTACTGCCTTTTTCTATTCTCTTGTTCTAGATGGAGTGGTTTACTGGGTTTTCAGTAATTCATTCCCATTCCTGTCAGTTCTTTCCAATGTAGAGCAGAAGGTGACCAAGAAAGTGGTCAGAAGTCCCCTAGGAATTGAGAGATCATGCTGACTGGGCAGCGTGGTGTATCTGGTGCTTGGGAGCATCTACTGGGCTAGTCTCTAATGAGGCTTCTGAGTCGATCATAAAAGGATAGTTCAACCTCCATATCCAAGTCCATACAAGATGGCAGAGGAAGAACAAGTGCAAATTCAAGAGGGCCCAGAATTGTGAAACCCATTGTGTAGTTGGGAGGTTGAGTCGAGAGGACTAAGCTCCATGGAGGTGCTCCTGTATGTGCTTTCTTTCTCTGATTCCCTTTAGTCACTCCAAGACAGACACTCTTGCTTAAGTCCTGGCCTAATTCTTTACCCAATCTCCTAATTCCTTGACTACCCCTATCTCAGTTTCCTCTATAATTGGTCTGGAACTCTGGTTTCTTTGGTGACTTTATGCCCCTCACTCTCCAGATCTCCCTGGCAGTCACTGCCAGGCATTAAGGCTTTGACCCAGGTCTGTGCTACTCCCTCTTGGACTGTGCTTGGTTCCATCTGTTGGATTCTCAGTGTCAACACCTCACCCACATCTAACCCATATCTCTGGGGCATCCTCTGGAATGGTTCTTCTGGCACTGTGACAGTGTCTTATATTCTGCTGCTTGTTATATGACTTTGAACTCAATCTTCTGCTCAGTATTGGGAGGTTCCATTGGTCAAGGGCACTGATCTTTTTTAGAAATTACTATGTGTGTGTGTTATCTCTCAAACACTTTCAAAGTAGAAATATAATTCTTATTTCATAGACTGCAAAAGAAGGTTTAGAGAGGTTCAAGAGCTTTTCTAAAGTCACGGAACAGGAAGTGGCAGGTGCTAGGATTAACTGTCAGATTGGTCTGGTTCCAAAGCTTATTCTCATTCCATAACTATAGGTGGCTTCCAAGGAGGTATGAGGAAGTTAGAAAATTGAAGCAGACTGTGGCCTGGAAGAGTAGGCCAGGAGTTAAAGATCTTTATATTGGTGTGGTTTGTAAGTGATTAACTTCAGCGGTGCAGGCTTGCTAATGAATGAAGTCGAGAATAAAGTCCTAAGTATGAACGAAGTTGAGGGACATTCCACTCAAGGTTTCAGAGGAGATGTCAGCATGAAGATTATCTTAATGAACAAACTCTGGTCTTTTTCATTGAAAATCAAGATGAAATTAATGTTTCCCTTAGCAACAGGTGCTGTGAAAGAATTATTATTGGAATGACGATTGCTAAATTCACCTGGCTTCTAGACACAATCTTGTTACTTCCTGGCCCTGCAGACACACTTGCTGTATATATTTGTAGCAAACTTGCCCACATGATTGGGCCAGTAATCTTGACCACAACCTTCAGGAAATATGAACTTAACATTTGTGAGAAAAGCACAAATGTCATTCTCTGGTTAGCTATGAATAGAAATGGTTCCACTTTGCTAGATGTTCCTAAATGTTCTAAATCCAAATTGTGGCTCCCCCCACACACCCCAGTTTATGCAGAATTGCTAGCATTCTTCCTTTTCCTCTTAGAAGGCGGATTAGTACCACCTGTCTCAGCTAACATTCATGGGATTCAGCAGGAAAAACAGTATTATGAAGGGAAAGCTCCTTTGAATGCAGTATTTTAGGATTATTCCTTTGGTTGCTAAACTGCTACCTTTGTATTCAAAGGTGATGAGACATTTTCTGGCTGAGAGACAGAGACATCCCAGAAAGGTGTCAAGTTAAAAGAGGGCTGATGAAAAGATTTGAGCCAAAGCCATGGGAGGAGGGAAGAGATTGATTGCAGGCATTGCTTACATTTTCTTCTTACTGTTACAGTTGAGGGAAGGATTGTGGTCATCACCTTGCTACCTTTCCCACCCCTGCTTCATGGGAGGTATTAACCTGGGGCCTCAGTCCAACTGGATCCTTGCCATCTAGCCCAGCCTGCTCAATAGTTTTCTCTGTCTGGGGACAAGGGGGGAGGTGACAGTGCCCTGAGATTCAAAAGGCTGTCTCCTTTGAACTCAGAGTCTTTTCTGAGCTAGAGGCCTGAAACATGCTCTTGGCTTTGATATTGGATGGAGATGGTGTCATGGGCTGGGCATTTAACCTTTTGGTCTCTGTTTCTCCCCTTTTTCTTGAAATAGAGATAATGGGATTCTCTTGTGGAGTGTTGGGAAGATTAATGAGTCAATGTTTGGTGAAGTGCTTTGAGATTCTCAGATGAAAGGTGCTACACAATAATTATAATAACACTTTGTTCTTAAATAGTGCCTTTCTTCCAGGGAGCTCAAACTACTTTACAAAAATCATTTCATTAATCCTCACAGCATCCCTCTATGGCAGGTAGCAATTACTATCCCCTGTTCTTCTATGGAGAACATGGGGGCTGAGAGAGGCAAATTGACCTGCCCAAAGCTACACAGCAGGTTATTGGCAAAATCATCATACGAATTCAGGTATCATTTATCCATTCATTCATTCACCAAATATTTACCCATGGCTCTGTGCCAAAAACTGAGCTATTGGATAGAGCAGAACATGATGCAAAGTTAAGCAAAATATCTTTTCTGCCATTCAAGAGATTGAGTTAGTCTACTTGAACAAGTAAATTAGTAATTATGCCAATCATATTCTACAATGCAGCAATAGAGACAAACATTTATCCAAAGTAGGCATGGAAAAAGAAAAAAGTAACCTTGGTTTTACCAAAGAATTGTCATAGGGATAAACTCTTTCTTGAGGGGTAAATTCACTGATAGAGGAAAAGAAGCTGAAGACACATGTCTTGGATAAAAGAATGAAAGAGCTTAAGATCCATTTGGCATGGCGGAAGCAATGGGATTTTTTAGGCAGTAGAGAGGGCTAGGAAATTGGAACTTTGTGCAAATGCAATTCAGGAGAATTGGAGGATGTTCAAATGAAAGGCGAGATATCAGCTGTATATTTAGAAAATTGTCTCTGGTGGCTGAGAAATAGGAAGTTTGGATGGAGAAGACACATGAGTCCAGAAACCAGGAAAACAGTTCCCTGACTCCAAAGTCCAGACCAGTTGCTGGGTCTTTCTTCTTCTCAACAGTTTTTATAAACTAGAGCTCCAATGTTGTTTTGAATTTCTTTGAGAAAGCAGCATGATGCTCTTTCCTGGTTAGTACATTCATTCATTTCAATAAGCATACAAACATTTTATTTTAAAAAATCAAAATTGTCTCTAATGCACTTTTTCAATGGTGATATAGTGAGCAACTGTCACTGTTCTGTGTGAAATACATGAGGCAAAATTCTATACCAATTACTTATCACAGTAGAAAGGAAGGCTTTGTTATACTATTTGTTAAGTATCTTCCCAAATTAGATACAAGAGAATGATCTTCGATGCAAGAAAGTGCTCATTTTTATTTTATGCGATAAACTATTCTGTGATGAGACATATTTAATTTTATTTTTACACCTTTTACATGGTGGGTAAATTGACTCTATGGTTAAGCATAGAGTCAATTTTAAGAATAATTTCCTGATTATTTATATGTTTTTTTCTTTTCTTGTCAAAATCTCTTTTAAGTATCTGACAGAGAACATAGTCAAGTCATTTTGCCTACATTAGAGGCCCTCAAAGTACTTTTTGTGTATGAATGGAAGCAGACCATAGGCTAACTATGGGCTGGAAGAGGTGGGTGCACTTGATTCTTAGAATGACAGCTATTTTCTACCAGATCTCTTTATCTTCATTGTTAATGAACAGTTATGAGCTGGAAAAGCTCAACAATTCAAAATATTCTATAAAATTTAAATCCTAATGTATGACTGGATAAATTACCTTGTGGACAGACATATAATAAACACTTCTTGAATGGCAAGTTATTTAGTATTAATATTTTTTGAGCAACACTTGCTTATCAAGAGTGCATCCTATTTGTCCTTAAGTATATTGGTTAGGATAGGTAAGGTTATGCTGCAGTAACAAGCATCCATATGTATCAGTGACTTTAATAATAAAGGTTTAGTTCTGGCTCCTGCAAAGTGTATTGTAGATGACTTTGTGACTCCCCAGAGTGTTATCTGCTAGGTGATAGCTTTCATTTTCATATTCATATGCCTATCAATGTGCACGTTAGTGATTGCCAAAGATAGAGAGAATTCAAGAACTGACAATGAAAAGCTCCTGAGAGGTTCCATTCTTCATTTCTACTCACTTTTCATTGACCAAGGCAAGTCTTGTGAACATGTCTAATTTCAAGGGGACAGGAAATTAGAGTCCTTTCATGTGTCCACAAGAGAAGAACTAGATATCCATGAATAATGTAATATTTGCAACAAACCTTATCTGATGCTCTTTGAAAGCTAATATTTTTCTCTTTGAAAAAAATCACATATTTCCATTTAAGAAACATGTAGCTGAACATTTCAAAATCAAATAATTTATTTTTCATGAGACTCCTGGACAATCTACTGGTATTATTAACTCCATTGCTTAAACATGAGGCTGTTTAGTGGTTCATATCTCTTACCTAATAGTGAGCTTTTTAATAGTGAGACTTTTAAGGGTAGGGACTAGGGACTAGTTCTGATTTTTTTCTGCATTCTTACCACCTGGAAGAGGGGCTGACACAAAGCAGGCACTAAACATATCCCCACATATTATGAAATTAACAATTTTTACTTTTTATCCATTTGGAAGAAGACATAGACTAGTAAGTTGAATTGACTTTTCTCTAAGGGGAAAAAAAATCCTTTTATATCACAACAGAAATCATTCAAAACAATTTCTAGAGCTGGACTTCAGATATAATTTCTAATTATACATTAAGGAAAGCTAAAATGTCTAAGAAAATGATTTACTTCTTTGGAAACATTTTTCTAATTTTGGAAAGAACTTCGATTGGGGAAGAGTAGAGTACATTGATCTTGATATGGCAGGGAGGTTGCCTGGAAATCCTACCTTGTAAATGAACTCAGGTAACCACCTAAAGGAAACATCAGACTTCATGTGGGAAGAGTATTCTAAACCATTATTATCAGGGACCAATAATGAAACTGTCTGGCAGTATATACTTAGGTGTGTTAAGTCCATAAAAAGGCTCAACTATAAGAAAATTCTTTAGATCTGGACTACTTGTTTTCTCCCTGAATTTTATTCCCATATTTCTGGTAATTTCTTCTAGTAGGTTTAAAATAATTCCTCTCCCTTATTGGCAGGGACACCCTTTGAAGGTTTTCAGCACGTCCATCCTTGTTAGCTGAAGTCCTGATTTGCTGCCTTTGTAACCTTCCCTTTGTGTTCTTTGTCCTATTCCTGTATTCTTCTATTCACCCACTGATACATCTGAATCCTTTGTGATACAGAGGCAGTTAACCCCACAGTTGTCTGATATTTGTTTGAGGTTCTTTGTGTAAAGCATGATAATTTTTTTTCCTCTGCTACTTTAGAAACTGAGTATCTTAGATTCTTTGGATCCACTTATACCTGGATTTTAGAAGGTTTGCTATGGAAGTCTTGCTGTTTGGAAGGAACCACTATTGAAGTTTCCATGATAGGTCAATGGGTTCCCTTTGGAGATATCTGAGGCATTAGAGAATTTTCCTTCTTTACTTTTCCTCCTGGATACTAAAAGAAGGTAGAAGGTTATGGCAGGAATTAAAAGATAGGTTAAAGCTACCTTTTATTAAGTAGGCACCAAAGATAGAGGGGTGAAGTAGAATGCTCTAGGGATGCCACAGTATGTGTATAAGACATACCATTCCAGCTCTGGGCTTTGTGGGCACCATTGTGTGTAGTTCATTCAACCCAGCTTGGTCCTATGGGGAACTCTAAAGGAAAGGGACAGAATCTCTAAAATGCAAGGTGTTTGTTTAAAATTTCTTTTCACTAAAGGTAATCAAGTTTATAGCATGGGAGTAGAAACGGAGGTGGAAAAGAAAGAGCAATGGTACCAAGAACAGGAAACCAAAGGTTTCCACCTGAAGACTGGAAGGTTGGCAGATATTGCCTTAAGAGTGTCTAATTATAGTAGTAGCTTTGGTAGAGTCATTTTTAGGGTTCTCTCAACTGTTTTGGGGGTGGGGGATGGGGAGACATAGAGAATATAGAGGAAGCTAAGGGTCAGGTCTTCTAAATTATTTCACTGTTTTTAAAAAGTCAGTTCTGGTATAGCCCTGGACCTTGTCTAATGAGCACACACCTGTTCAGTGCTCTGATGTCAGCACCCAGGTATCTTGTGTCTGCCTTTTGCTTTGCCTCACGCCAGTTCATCTACTCTGCTTGCCACTATTGGTCACATGCTGGTCATTTTTAATAGCCATCTATGTCATTTTATTTAAACTACTACATTCGAGTAGGTTTGTCTCTAAATGTTTAGAGTTAGTCCTTTATGATGTCCAAGAGTGTAAGCTTACATAAAGTGTTTACATTGGTGTCTGAGTTAGATACTGTCTAAGAGTTGCCCTCTTTTCTTTCCTCTTGGTTCCCAGTTGGATGCAGCCTCCAAATTTGGAGATTTCTGACTCCCAGATCATCTACAAAACTATCAATCCCAAGAAGGTGATTTTCACTTAATAATTTTTTGCTCATAGTTTTAAATTCTTTTGGTGCATTTCTATTATTCTTTGTCCTTACTGGTGGTTACACCAGCTCCCAGTTTAATATCATTTGCACATTTCATTAATATGTGGCTTACTCCCTCTTCGAGATCCTTAATAAAGATGTTAAATTAGATTGTATCTGACACTGACCCCTGGGGCACTGCAATACTTTAACGATATCCCGTTTTCCTGTCTGCAGTCTATGGAGTTCTTGCAGAATGCACAAGGAGCAGCTTCAACCTGGGATAAATCTTCAAATTTAATTCTAAAGCAGAAGTCAAGTCATGTGGTTTGGGATAACTTGACATTGCCAGAACATACTTGTAGTTGCTAGGAAGTCATATTTTAGCAATTAAGTACTGGTTTGCCAGAATTATATGTCAGATTGCCAATCTGCTGACAATTACAAGAGATAGTCTCCCTGCCCTGCTTACTGCATTTCAGTCAAACTGAGAAAGGCCTTGTTTTTGAAAATGAAACTAGGCTTTTTTATTTCAAGACTAGCAATCACCTTTCACCAGCTTTTACACAGCACGCCTCTTCTGTGTTTCAAAGCAGATTTATTAAAGAAACAGTTGTACCAACACACTAACATAGACAGACGCCAGGGAAATGCACCAGGTGCCCCACTGGGAATCCGGACGCGAAACCAACTTTCAGATTTCGAGAAATTTACAACAAATTCTTCTTCCAAATTGGAAACATTTATTTTTTTAAGGAGAGAAGGTATAATACCATATGATATTCTTGGCTCAGAATTTAATTCTCTCATCATCGTTGGCTTAATCAGTGAAATCTATATATTTTTTATCAGATGCAAAATTTCTTCAAGTAAATTATAGGATAATATCTTGAAAATTAGATTGCATTACCACCAAACCAGAATTCCTATGAAATAAAACTGACTGTGGTTAAATGGAATATGGTTTTTAATCTCTTTAATCACATAACAGTAAAGCCTTATAAATCACTCTAAATGATAAAATATTTTAAAAGTCCCATGTTAGATATTCTTATCAACTTCTCCTATTATACATTAAAGTAAACTTCCTTAAGCTTTGCAAAGATTTTGGTCTTTTCTTGGGGATATACATTAGGACAATTCCTTAGATCTTATCAAAAAAAGAGAGAGAGAGAATGATAGGAAAAACAAACATAACCAGAACTTGAAACTGGCCTTGTAAGTACAATTTTTTTGGAACTGTAAGCCTGACTGAGATGCATTTCAACGTTAATCACAGACGGGTTCATAGTCTATAAGGTGAGGGAGGGAAGATACTCTGTTTTTGCCAGGGTTCCTTTCCAAAGGTTTTTTCAAACATGATTCATCATATCTTGGAAAAAATGGTTTTCACCAACTGGCTCACTGCATTTGGGGACCTAAATTCTGAGACATCTAAGTGAAATTTTCGATGTCATCTGCTATTATTTGACTGTCTTATCCCCTGCCCTCTGAGGAACCTCACCCACTGTAAGAAGTGGACAATGATTCAAGAAGTTCAACCAGCAACCTAAAACAGAGTAAGGGATTTGTGTAATGGAATATTTATTAATAAATCAATGCTATTTGATTAGGTTGGATTTTAGTGGTAAAATTTAGATGGGCCTTTCAATTTCCGACTTCTCTTTTGGGTGAATAATCGAATACAAGAGCATCTCGTTATATCCTCCTGATGTCAAGGTTCTAACAGTTTAGCTGGCAAGATAAGAGCTGTCTCTAAGGGGAATGAGAATCAAATGCCATGATGTACAGTGTGATGCTAAAGCATAACAGAGACGGGGGTGAATCAGTGTGGGAGAAGTTACCGTTCCCCGGGGCCTTGCCCATGTGTCCTGAGTCCTTCTCCTTCTATATACTTTTGCAAACTTCCAAATCTGTTTATTTGTGTAGAGTCCTTTCCCTTGACCTCTATGTTCTTTTATCCAACGCCATTGTTGAACCCCAGAAGCCAAGAGGGCCAACCTGCCGGTAGGTCTTTTTCTTTTCCTCTGTGCTGGGGCTTAATATTCCTCCTAGGCTCATTCAGCTTTGGTGTGCTCAACCCAGTCATTCTGCTGCTGGTGTTCTGGTTTCTGTCTGCTGCTGAATCTTCAGCCAATTAATTTAGTCTAAACACTTTTGATTAAGTTTGTAATAGAAGGCAAAAATTGCCAGCTGTTCTAGAACCACTTCTGAGGTCATAAATGCTCAGTTGCTCTTTTCAGTAATTCCACTTTGCAAAAATGAGATGATCTTGCTGTGACTTTTTCATTCTTCTTTCCCTGGAAGGACAAATTGCTGGTCCAAATGTTCCTCTGTGGTTCCTAGAGGTGTACAAACTCTTCATATACCAAGTCCGGGGGGGAAGAATGCCGAGAGCTGGCCTCTTCTCCAACATGGGTCAGAGAATCCAAGAAACAAAGAAAAAGCAGCAAAGAGGCCTCCCTAGAAACATTTTTGCATGAACCATGACTGGCTTCAAGTGGTGTTTGCCCACTGTCAGACTAAGCAGAATGTCATAAGCCACATTTTTCTTAGATTCATGTTTACACTACTTCTGTACTAAAAACTTGTTTATTACTTAGCATGTAATAAAAAGTTGTTTTTATGTTTAATTTTATGGGGGGGGTAAGCTGTGGTTATAGTAGTCTATTTAATCTGCTTTTTTAGAATGGGTAGTGTTGCTACTATGTAAATGCCATTCTAGAATTTAAGTTCAAATGTTTATAAAATTATAAAATTAATAGAATTCCTCAGAGAATCAAATAGGCACACGTTAAAGAGAAAAACTGTTTAGAATTTTTTCTCTTAAGCCGGGCATTGGTGGAGGGTGCCTATAGTCCCAACTACTTGGGAGGCTGAGGCAAGAGAGCACCTAAGTCCAGGAGCTGGGGGTTGCTGTGTGCTGTGACGCCACAGCACTCTATCAAGGGCATTAAAGTGAGACTCTGTCTCTCTAAAAAAAATTAAAAAAAATTTTTTTTCTCTTAGACTTGTTTAGTTTACAAATTATCAGTACTTAACTTCCATCTTCCAACTTGGTGTTAAAATCAGACGTGAAGGGTGGCATTGATGTTGGGTGTGCACAGTAGTGGAAAAGACCCGTGATGGAAAAGGAAGAACAGAATTCTGCATGCACATGAACACACCCACACGTGGGCATGGGCATATACCAGCTGTTCTCCTGCACGTCTCTTCTCTCCTTTGGCAAGAGACTGAAGTTTGCCATCTTATTTTCTACACCCGTTCACTGTGGCTCATTGCACTTGCTCTGCCTATCTCCTAAACTTTCTTTGTTGATTACCTGTAAAAAGCACAACTCAGGTTGTGTCACTCTCCTTGCTTTAAAGCGTTTTTAAGAAAATCTCTTTTGTAGCTTTCCACACGTGTTTGAGCAAAAACACTTGACTTTGCATGATCTGCGTGACATTGCCCGCCACGGCCTTCTCCCTAGGAACTCCCCTGGATTACTGCTTTCCTTTAGAACCTTGTGTTGACCTTACCTGACATCTCAGCCAGGCTCCTGTCTGTCCTCCACGTCCCATCTGGGCTAGACCAACCCTGCTAATAATCGACCCTCAAGTCGGGTCTCACCTGACATGTGCTTGAAGAGCTGATGAATTCCTTTTCCCCCAGACTCATTTCAGTTGTAAGCAACTTAATTCGTTACCTGATAAAATGATATTAGATTAAGAGTGATCTTTGGTCCAGACTGTCATCTCAGACTGTTATCTCCATCAGGCTAGGACTAAGGTCCACTCCCTGGCCACAGTTTTCTAGAATCCAGCAGATCACCTGACACTGAATATTTCTTAGGAAGGAATAGAGAGGATAAGATAACGTAGTTTGAAGCAGCAAAGTATCACTTCCACATAAAACATTAATTTCATGTGGGAACTGATTAATCATACACGCAAATATAGCAGATAACCTTTTAGAAAACACCTCGTAAGTAGCGACTGACCCACACGTCACCTAGGAGACTCTTTCAGGCAACATGTTAAGGAGCTGTGTCACAATTTTGCATTGTTTTGGAATTTGGTTGTCTTTTTAATGTAAGTGCCTCAGTGTTCTATTACCAAGGAAACTCATTGATTGCAAGCACCAGAAATAAAAGATTTATTAATGAAAAAGAAATTCAGGTAATATATATATATTTGCCATCACAGTAGTCACCATTCTTATTTCAAGTCCAAATACTTTCTCCAATTGTGTATTTAACATTTGAAAATAATATTCATTTGCATTTGACTTCTTGATAGTGGTTAACATCGGAAGGATGAGGGAGGAATTGTTCTAGCCGATAAGTCCTGAATTGAACTTGGAGAAACTTTTTTTACCTGATGACCTTCATTATGGTGAATCTGTTTAGGTTGTAGTGCAAATCAAATTTTTCAAGGGCCTGTAGCCAGAGGTAAGAAGATACGGCTTTTTATCCTTGTAATATATTTCGTATTTTAAAGACTTGTTTGAAACTTACTTGGCATATACATCTGCTAAACTCAGTCTTAAAATTTTCTTTAAAAATGAATATTCAGTAAATCATTAGGATTCTAAAGCAGAATAAAATTCATTTAAATTTACAGATGAAGGTTGATTTTATAGAACTGGCTTTCTCACTGGAGGCTTTTCTTAGAAGGTTATCTCATTGGAAGGAGTTAAAAATAACCTCCTCTATCACATGTATACGTACACATAAAGTTGTTTGTTTGTGTTGGGAGACAATGAAGAAAAGAAAACGAAGCATTCTGAGCTGAAAATTGAGAGATAATATCAGTTTTTGAGAACTTACTGCTCAAGCTGAGGGCTGTTCTAAAGAAAGGTCAAGCATTTTTATAGACAAGAACTTTTTCTTTATTTTTTTCTTAATAGGTGGTCAGTTTGTGCAACAAGTAAGCCAGGACGATTTCAGAGGTAAACAGGGACGATAAGAAAGAGGGTATCCTTGTGGTTTTTTTCTTCTGTAAAGTTCAGCTCATGCATCATCTCTAATGAGCTTGATAAAGCAGAGCAAGGCAAATGTGCCATAATTCATCATGTTTTCCATTTCAAAAGTGACAGGCAACCTATGGGAAAAAACTCTTTAGTTTGTAACAATAAAAAAAAATAAAATCAAGGGGAGATAATCAAATTTAAAACATTATCTGCAGAGGAACTTTAAAAATCCACATCAAATACGGACAATGGGCTTATATTGAGGTGCTGTCTGGTTAATGCTGTACCCAGATGTCATAAGTGCTTATAGCCGAAATATTTACTTTTTATATTTGTTCCAAATTTGTGAGAAAATTGAAGAAGTCTTTTCAAAATTGGATGGATAATGTGTTTCTTATTGTGAGAAATAGCAGCGTTTGTCCTTGTTAGGGAGGTACAATTAGTTTTCACGCCGTCCCATTAAATACTACAACACAAAATATTGAAAGGTTTCAATAAAACATACTCTATTCAAAAAACAATGTACATCAAGTAATTTTCTGAGATTGTTTGCCTATTTATTAAAATGGTTCACCAAAATAGCATCTCAAAAAGTGCATTTCTTTGTACTCCATTATCTCCTTTGGAAATTAATCACATTTCCTCGTATTACAGACCTAAGCATCGTAGACCTCACACAGAGAAAAGAAGCATTGTGGACCAACCAAATATGTGGGACCTAATCACATCACTAATGTCTCCAGTCATTCTGCCTTATCTGCCAGTAAGTGAGGGAGGGTGAGGCATGATTTGCTCAGTGTAAGAGAATAAAAGCTACTGCCGAAAAGAAAGGCCACTTTCTACAGTATCTCAGAACTACAGACTCACATGTCATTGCAAAATATGCCACCTTTTAAATAATGGCTGACGAAGGCTGTTTATCTTTCTTAAGAAGTTTATATACCTCATCTCGTTTACTTAGTTATTGCGTTAAGACATTCACACTCTATACTAATAGATCCGACATGTACCCTTGCATGATGTAAGCATTCCTAATTCTATATGAAATCAGCACATTGTACCCCATAAATGCATTAACGTATACATGATCTATGGGTTTATGATTTAATAAAATAAAAAAGACATTTAAAGACCATGCTTGTTTAAAGCTATAGTCTGCATGGTAACAAACAAACAATAGGAATACTAAACAAGAATACCACTTTTTTTTTTTTTTTGATGTAGAACACTGACTTTTAACTGGTGTGCCATGTGCATGAGAGGATCTTAGATCATGAATTAAAAGTTTCAAAAGAAGTTCAAAGCACAGCAAGCATATTCTTTTTTTTTTCTTTTTACTTTTTAAAAAAATCAGCATAATTTAAGTGTGCTGAGGAAGTTGAGCTATAGGTTCAAGCGTGCTATGGGATTTTTTAAAGGTTGAAAAACACTGATTTGGAATACAAAATGTGTATTTCCATGAAAATTCAAAATACTGAAACACATTTGATTCTAAATAATTACAATCAGTGAAGACCCCAAATCCTCACACTGAGGTGCTGGGGTTAAGCGCTCAGGGGTTAAGATGGAAACGGTTCTCCACAGCTTTCTTTGCACGTTAGAATGAGAAATTATTTGGCAGATTTAAGGGAAAAGGTCCTGTGGGACTTACAGTAACTGATTCTATATGGTATGAATAGATGTGTACTTGCAGAGAAAACTCCATTTGTACAAAACAATATATATTTTTACATAACTATATATTTTATATATACACAAATATTAAATATTATGTTTAATGGCATTCCTTTGGTAAGCAGCCCAATCTACTCGCCACTGAATTATTATTTTTTTTTTTTGAGACGGAGCCTCTAACTATCCCCCTGGGTAGAGTGCCATGGCATCACAGCTCATAGCAACCTCCAAATCCTGGGTTCAAGCGAGTCTCCTGCCTCC